>JAMKCH010012627.1:0-77610 GCA_023653785.1 Ophioderma brevispina
TACAGATTAAGCAACCTGATCGTGTGAGTCATTCATATGAATTAGCTTAAGCCCCTTAACAAAAGTTATGGTTTTAAGAGGTCAATACGGGGTCATGTGAGGTCACAGGGGTCAAACATATTTACTGTGTGTAAATTTAAAATTAGGTCAAATAGAAAATCTGTTTGGCCCATCTCATAGGACTTGATGATAGGTCATAAAAAGTCATTATGACCCCATACACATGACCCATGGTTTAGGGGGTCAAAGGTCAAAATACAACATCAAATTACGTAACCTTCAAATCAACTACTACTTCTTATACAGATTACATAGTATGACCACGTGACTCATATGTGGTGCAGCTTGACACCCTCCACAAAAGTTCTTAATGACATTTTGATCAAAGGTCACCCGCGGTCACTAAGGTCAAACATCCTTACTGTGTGTAAAATTTACAACAAGTCAAATAGAAATCTTTTTACCATCCCTGTAGTACGTGATGAGAGGGCAATAAACGTCAATCATGAACCCAATCACCTACCCATGGTTTGCGGTCAATGTCAAATACTTTGGCAACTTACGTTACACTCAAATCACTACTTCTACAGATGACATAGTAATGATCGTCGTTCCTCATGGATTGGTGTAGAATACCATCCCCTACAAAAGTTACTTAATGATTTTTTAATCAAAGGTCATTGGGGTCACAGGAGTCCAATACCTGATTTTCACTAAAAATGCTACTTCTATTCTACAATTTCCGGTCTGAGCAGTCTCGACTTTGTTCGATCGGCACACAGACCTAGTTCTTCTTTCTTCTGTCAACATTTCAAATTGCCGTCTAGCTCCGTTCATGGTTTGACTATTCTGACCAGACTCACTCCGAATGACCGCTGAGGCATACCATTTATGTCATATGGGACTTTTACCCCTGTCGGGGTCATCTAGGGGTCACAGGTTCAGAAGTGTCATTTCTTTAAAAAGTTTTCAGCGCTACAGATTATATGGAGTAGCTTGATGACCCTTCACCAAAGTTATGGATTGTCGAGAGGTCAATCGGGTCATTAAAGGGGCACTTCCGGTCTTAATGTGCAATCTTTAAAAAATTCAAAAATAGCTATCTGGTATATGCAACGACGGTTGTAGGTCCACGCTGACTCATATATTAGCACTTAAGACCCTTCATCAACTTGTGCTCGTCATGGGGTAAGTTCATAAGGTGGGAACTTCCCGGTCAAAAACCAAAAATATTCCAAAATATTCAATATTTTTATCTCAAAAACCAAACAGAGTACGTGACTTAAAAATTAACTTGCGATTGCTTTCATGTTACTGGTGTATGCAAGGTATTTTTATTTTGGAGGTCACAGGTCATTTAGAGTCATTATTTCTGGTTTGAATGTAAATATTTCAAAATTTGTATTCCAGAACTAAGCATAGTAAAATTTTATTTTGCATTGGAAATTCACCATTTTTATTGATGTGTAACGAATTTTTTTTATACTGGGATCAAAGGTCACTAAAGGGGTCAAAAGTCAATTTTGGGCCAAAAATGTTAAAAATAAGACCAATTGGATTTATCTCGGCCTATAGAGGACAGAAAAGCCCCGTTATTACTAGAGTGATGTAACATTAATAGTAGAAGCGGTCTATGATCGTCTCGACCCCAAAGGTCAAAGTACAAGGTTCTCAAAGGTCAAAATCTACAAAACAAGCTCCGATGAGCTGAAATTTGTAGGGTAATCACTTGTGGCATCATAAAATACAGAATCAAGTACAGTTGACCCCATCCGTGGACCCAGGGGGTCACGTTATAGGGGTGAAAAGGTCAAATTCCCTGACATGCTTGGATGAGTTGAAACTCAATAATATAGATTCCCGTGTAAAGTTGTAACACGTAAAAATACATTTAATGAATTTTGGTGAAGTTACAAGGGTCAAAAAGGTCAAGTCACATCAAGGGGTCATTAAGGGGATCAACATCCATCGACAATACGGCCGTCTGTAAATTAGATAGTCCAGGTCTAGTTATTACTTTCATTAATCCATCAATATTACAGTGCTGTCAGCAATAACAATTCGAGTCAACACGATGTTTTGGTCAACACATTGACGTCACGAGGAGAGCCAAAATTTGGGCGATTTTGATCAATGAAGCAGTGGCGAAAATCCGCCCGTTTTCTTGTTATGTCCAAAAAAGCAAACATTAAAAGCCTTATTTGTTATTTGAATGTATTATTTTTCGGGAATTTGTGATATATGTACACTATTTAGGAATGTTAAGTCAAACTGAGCTTGACAAAAATCTTGACCATATTTCCTTACTTTTGTTGGCAAGTGTTTGGTTTGATCATTAACTGGGGCTACTAAACTTTGTCTGGCAGTTGTCTGCAACATTTTTTTAAGTTTTTATTTTTGTAATTATTTAATACTTTATGAACGGAGGTGCCATCGTCTGGCCAACTTTGGACTTTTGGGTCACCTACGTGATAAAATGAGTATTTTTCTCACTCCTTGTATTGTACTCATTATAATGTCGAGTGTGATATGGAAATAAGAAGAAAATTTATAAATTGGATCTTTAGTTTTTATTATTTAAAGATTTGTAGTTGTTTATTAGGTCATTTAATTTTAGTACATTGTTTATGAGGTATTTTCATTTAGTTGAGTTTTGTTATTTTTTACATTTATGTTGTTTATTAACTTTTGTTATATTTTTATTTTAATTAATGTGCTTATAGTATTTTATGTATTTAATTAATTTTAATTTAATATTGAAAAAAATTTTTCTTTTAAATTCTTATTTTTATCTGTCTTTTAGCGTTTTTCTTTTTTTCACTCATTATTCAATTAGTTCTTTTGAATTTTTTATTTGTATTTTATTTGTTTAAATTTATTTTTTGTTTCATTGTAATTTTGTTTGCATTTACTTATCCAACTTCGTGATTTCACTTAAGGTGTGTAGGTTGTTAAAAAAGAAGGGAAAAGGGCGGGAGGGAAAAAGGAGAAGGAAAAAAGCAAAAAATAAAGGCACAGTAAGCTGTGATTTCCTTCAATTTCCAATACAAAAGAGCAAAAAAGAAAAAACATAAATAATAAAAACAACAATTAAAAAAAAATCAAACTTCTTTGACCGATTTCGAACCTGGATTAAAACCGTGGGAAAAAAATAAACAATGTCGAAAGCGCCTTAGACGCTGCGTACAGAGGAACTGTCATTATGAAAGGGTAAATCTGCTTTTTTTTTCCCATGCTCACAGGTTATGGAAGACAGATTGTCACGACCACTAATAGCCAGAGAAGATAATATTTACCGAGAATAAAAGCGAACAAATTACTCAAACCACTAATCAGTGAACTATTTTTCCTCTAGCCTAATTAAAGAATAATAAAACATTACATATCTCTAATGGATAATTTCACCATAAGTGAAAAATTATACAGGCCTTCAATTTCCACCAAAATAGCGTATACATCACCACGTTACTAAGGGTAACCCCTATTTACGAACATGGGACTATTCCACATGGCAATTTCGGACGACGCCCGAAAAACAAAACACCTCAATTCTTGGAACCACTTGCATCACAAATCGTCCAAATTCCACCTTTTTCATTCACAAAAAACCAAAACAAGCCTTTCGGCCCCGGAGAAGATTAAACATAACATATCCAATCTTAGCTCTAAACACCACTCCTCGATCCAAAACGGGTTGACAGAAGTTAAAAATTTTTCTCACAACAATGCAAAAGGCAGTATACCCCAATACGTGACGTCTTTACTGTCTTCTGACGGCCACATTTTTGGATTTTCAAAAGTAGACCAATTCCAATATACAGGACTAACGTCTGATAAAATGGGCTTTTGGATACTCGACTGGTATCAGAGACACGTACCATTGATCGACTTTTTCGAAATTGTGATATGACACAACAAAGCATTCGTCGTGGTGGACCCGGACCTTGGATTTTGTTGAAGCCAAGTTTTCAGCGCGTCGCAAGAATCAGACTGAGACTTCTGTTACCAACGCCTTAGGATATAGTGTTTACCATCGTCCTCACGAGTAGTGTATAAAAGTTAAAGGAAATAGTCATGTTCTGAAATTGGAAAATTTTGGTATGGATGAAAGCTTAAGTAACGTATAATACATATAAATCAAAATAAGTGAAAAATTGTCCCCATTTGTTGAGTATTTTGCCCCTTTTAATTTTCCGCCCAATAGCTTACTCGAAAAACGATTCAGCAAATCCACATCGCAGGCAAATGGTGACGTCAAAGTGATGGACCATCCATATTTTACGTCGTTGTGACAATATCGGACAGTGTTGCCACTTTCTTAACTGCGATCAGACTGTGTTTTGATATCAATAATTTAAACACAAAACGAAATGAAACACAAATGTTCCATTCGTGTAAACTTTATTTTCAAAATTTAGTTTACTTTCATTACTCCATCACTATTACCAGGTCAGCAATAACAATTGAGTCAAACACGATGTTTTGGTAATAACTTTGACGTCACGAGGCGAGCAAAATTGGGGCTTTTGATCAATGACGCCGTGGCGAAAAATCCGCCCGGTTTTTTATAGTTGTCAAAAAAGCAAAAAAAATTAAATTTGACCTCATTTGTTAATTTTTTACATCAATTGTATTATTTTTTCGGGAATGTCGTGATGTGGTGACATATATTTTATGAATGTAAGTCAAAAACTGAGGATTGACAAAATTCTGACATATTTCCTTTAAGTACTTTCCCGCTAATAAGATAGCTTAATTAAGATGCCAAAAGAACTAATGGTGTAACCAGGAAGCTAGCATGACATTGTAACACATCTCAAGACATCAGGTTGGACTGATTAAATATGTTGAAGACTGACAGGGACCCCTGAAAAACGTGGGATTCTTAAGTGCAGCAAATGGTGCTTAAGGAGAGGGGCAAAAGAAAGTTTGTACAGGGGTCCAAATTTTTAAAGTGATCCAATCATGTTGAAAAGTATACCATGTTATATCTAACGCACAGGATTCAGGAAAGGTTATAGTTGTAATATCAACAAACGTAAAGTTTAAGAGTATAGGCTAAAAACAGCAAAAAATCAATAAAAACAGGGTCAATTTCAGTGTACAGGGGTCAAATTTAAACTTATCCTATGTAGATAAAAAAATGGGCAAAATTATTGATGGTGTTCATAGGATCAAAATAAAGAATAGTTTTGACAGTCTTAAATGCTTAAGTAACGATGTAGGGGCACAGAATGTCTGTCCATTGCATTCAATGGGGGCTTGACCTTGGTTCCCCGTACTTTCTTAAGCAAGCATTGAGACACTCAAAAACTATCCTTATTTTGATCATATGCGCTTTCAACCAATACTGCACCATTTTTTATCCAAATCGGAGCAAACCTTAAAGATTTGCCCTGTCCAACTGAACATTGTACCCTTTTTTGCTTTTTGTTTGTTTGTAGCCTCTAAACTCTAAACTACGTGTAGATAGTACAAACTATACCTTTCCTGAATCTTGTTGGTTAGACAAATAACATGGTATACTTTTCAACACGATTGGGTCAATTAGAAAGTTTGACCCCGGTACAAACTTGTCTTGGCCCCTCTCGATAATGGCACATTTGCACTTAAGAATTATGTTTCAGGGGTCCCAGTTCAGTATGTCTATATTTAATCACTCTCAAACCTTTTGTACTTCGAGATTGTGTTACAAATGTCTGCTAGCTCCTGGCGATGGGGTACGAACAGCAGCAGCCAAACTCCCGCTGTGCATAGATTACACCAAATCAGGTCACGCAATGCTGCCATTTCAAAAACACGGCATTTTACTTAGCATTTCCCAAGAAAACGATACAGTGTAGAAAGGTTTTCTCTAAAATGGTCCCTTTTATACCACCCGAAACGTTCAGCAGAAAACTTCTAACCGTCACCAACATTTTTGTTTTTAAAACATATAATTAAACCGAAATATCAAATTTCCACAGGCACCTACTAAAGCCGATTGAAGAGACCTTATTTGAACAATGACACTCATACAATATCTCAGCGGGATGTTGTCGGGCTGGGTGGGTACGTTTAGTTCTAGGAATAAGGTATAAAATCTCCACATCTGAACTGGGGAATTTCGTAATATGAAACACTCATAGATAAGGTTACTGAGGAGCTAATAAGTCTTAGAGACCAGAGGTATGGTTTACGCGAGATAGAACTAAGCCCGAAGTAGTATTTAATATACCATAATGTATCGATATATTTACGAAGGAGTGCATAGTATAATATTGCTTTTGTTCTTATGCGGGACCGTTAGGTATAGCCCCCGTTTGGTTGCAACCTCTGTGGTGTAGCGCGGGAAGGAAGGCGGAGGCCTAACGATGTGAACTCTTGACCATTTTTGACTGGGGGTTTCCTCACTGCAACGTTCGCAATATCACTGGGGAAAGATGAGGCAATGTGCGTCAAGAACTCGGAATGTTGGCCCGCTCGGGTTTTCACATGAGAGTCCACCGTCGGCGGGTTGTATTCATCAAACCTTTTTTAGCTAAGTTTTAAGGCTTCCCCTACAGCAGGTAGGGTTCTATAGCAGTCTTTGCCGATGAAAGTTCTTGATAGTTGGAGATTCGTGGGCGTATATGTGGGAAATTAATATTTATAGTTGAGGCGCATAGTTGGAGGCGTAGGAATAAATCGAGTTTTGAATACGCCAGTACGGTAATGATATTACTTAGATTAAAGCGAATATTAGGGGACGTATAAATAAGATTATATTAGTAAGAATGTTATGTCAGTTGCAAACAAGGGGTTAGGCATATAAAATATGACATGGCGACGTTCGACTTGGATTCAAGATCCGAGTTACAAAAATGAGAATAATAATCATAATAATAATAAATAAAATATATAAAAATAATAGTAACAAAAATGAATAAGTAAAAAAATAATAAATAATCAATTTGAAATAAAAAAGAATGAAATAACAATAGCTATGGATTAGTTATAACAATATGGGTAACGGCAGTATCACTCATGTTCTGTGACATTTGATAATTTCATTTCAGATTCAAGATACTAATTCAATTGCAGAACCAGGCCAAAGAGAAAGAGTGCAAGTCGGAAGACGAAGAAGTCGGCAGCAGCAAGCCCACAAGTCAATGCGGGGTGATGAAGTCGTGAAGCAGCGAAACCCCACAGGTAATGCTCTGTCCAAACACGAATAGATAAGGCGGGAAAACCAGAGGCAAATATCCCTTTCTAGCGTTTGCGACCCCTCTGGGGGAGGGGTGTCAGTCTAACAGGCAACCAAAAGAAAAAAAAATTGGAAGGGTGACTTCGTCCCCCTACAGTCACTTTTGCCAAGCAGGAATTAGCAACCCAGGGCTTCAGAGTGGTCGTTTCAAGAGTAGGGGGTTCCCTAGTGGCCAAGCCCTTTCAAAATCATCGACCAGAGATCAAAGTATGGCAAATGGACAAAGTTTTTTAATTTTATGACCAATTCTTGGGAAAAACGGCATATAATAGGGCAAAGAATTACTGAAAATATTCTAGTAAATATCAGGTCCTTTACAGCTCATTCCACAAAACCGCCTGGCTATCCTATGATTTCCAGTTTAGAAGTTTTAGAACGAAGCAGGTCAAGGACCTGGAAGATCAAGGGCTTTGCTGGACATGGAAAAATACGCCCTCATGCGATGCATCAATAGTCCAGACCATTGCCATCTATCTGCGACCGCCATCTAGTGACATGCCCCTTTTCGAACCAGGGTTTCCGGAGTTTCTTCGCATACAATAGAGGGGAGTGTTCAAAACCACCATCAACGTGTCGCTTTCGCCACGCCTGCATCACATGCGGGAAACACGGGCACCCAAAAATTAGTTGTTTCTCAAACAGCACAGGTCCAGCAAAATGTTTCAAATGTGGGAAGCCTGGACACAGAGCGGTGGACTGCAAACAAACCTTCTCCCAAAAGACAACTAAACCCATAATTCCTCCGCCACAACCACAGCGCACTGTTAACCATCGCTCCTTCCCCAATTAAATTGCCAATTTTGCAGAAATGGTTAGCTAAGTACCCAGACATTAAATCACGGGAGATACTGTCGAATGGATTCCAAGAGGGATTTTCCCTGAAATTTCAAGGCGAACGTAAACCAAGAGATTATTCCCCCCCTCCCTTCGGCAATGAGAAATCCCTCAGCGACACTGAAAAAGATCAATAATGAGATCGACGCTGGTCGGGTGGCAGGTCCGTTTACATCACGCCCATTACCGAGGCTTCAATGTTCCCCCATCGGTCTAGTAACAAAAAAGGAACCCGGAAAATTCCGCCTCATACACCACTTATCCTTCCCTGTGGGGAACTCGGTAAATGATGGAATACCTAGGGAAAATTGCAAAGTATCATACGCATCGTTCGACCAAGCTGTGGCGATGACTGCTAATTAGGGGAGAGGTGCGCTTATTGCAGAATGTGACGTAAAATCGGCATTTCGGCTCCTGCCTGTAAATCCTAAAGATTTCGAACTCTTAGGTTTCCGGTTCTTAGGAAATTTTTACTTCGATAAAGCCCTGCCGATGGGAGCCGCTATCAGCTGCTCACTATTCGAACGTTTCGCCACTTTCTTAGAATACAAAGAAGAAGTCACAAGTCGATACGGTGATGCATTATTTAGACGACTTCTTTATCGTGTCCCCAGGGGGTAGTAAAAAGTGCGAAATCTTACTGGACAGCCTTATTAGTGTGTGCAAGACTTTAGGCGTTCCGTCGGCTTCAGAAAAAACACAAGGTCCGACTACGCGGCTAACTTTTCTCGGTCTCGAACTTGACTCGGTAAAGCAACAGGTAATGGTCCCCGGGGAGAAGCTGTCTGCCCTTCGCAAACAATTGGGAAAGGCTCTGCAAGAGGGGAAATGAGCAAAGCGGCCATTCAATCCATCGTGGGCTCTCTGAATTTCGTATGCCGAGCGGTGGCTCCAGGCAGGGCATTTCTTCGGCGGCTCATTGACCTCACCAAAGGTGATGACCTACAAGACCACAACATACGCCTAGGATTTGGGGCAAAAAGTGACTTAGCGATGTGGTTGGCCTTCCTTGAGGATTACAACGGGGTCTCGATGTTCCTGCACCAAGAAATAGTTACCAATTCTGACATCGAATTGTTTACGGACGCCTCGGGGGGCATTGCATATGGGGCATATTTCTGAGGTCACTGGATACAAGAGAAATGGCCCCTGAAATGGCTGCAATCCAAGCCATCGATCACCTTACTGGAATTGCTGCCCATTGTCGTAGCAATCTCGGCGTGGGGTGAGGAAATCGCAAACAAAAAAAGTAGAATTTCGTTCAGATAACCAAGCAGTGGTGCACATTGTCAATAAACAGACAAGCAAATGTCCCCGGGTTATGTATCTAGTTCGGAAGCTGGTCTTGGATTGTTTATCACATAATATCTTGTTCAAAGCATCGCATGTGAGAGGCGTTGACAACTCTATCGCTGACTCTTTCTCGGTTTCAGATGAATCGATTCCGAGCTCTGGCGCCGAAAGCAGACAAAGCGCCGACACCGGTACCAGTTGCCCTCTGGCACGTCTAGAAGCGGAGAGTCGTCGACTAGCTAGGAACGCTAGAGCAGGCCAACACGAACAGGAACATATAAGACAGCCGAGGACTCGTTTCAAGATTTCGAAGAAGAAAACATTCGTTGGGGCAGAAATGGCCAATGCCGGTTAACCACATAGTGTTATTTATTGCGTACTTGTCCTTGAAAGGCTTGCAGTACGGAACAGCAGCCACCTAAATCGCGGCGTTGGTTACACGCACAAAAATAAAAGCATGGTCGACCCAACATCAGGTTGTAGTACGCCAAGCGCTTGAGGGACTACGAAGAAGTAAAGGGGTAGCATCGGATGCACGTAAAATTACTCTCCCGATATTGAAGAGTATAACTCAGCACTTACCGAAATTATGCTTTTCGATATACGAAGCAAATCTGTTTCATGCCGCTTTCACGCTCGCCTTTTTTGGTTTTTTGCGGATTGGGGAAATTATTGCTTACTCAAAGAAGCGGGTCCAGCGCTCCGTACTGCGCCTTTCTGATATAGTTATTTAGCGATGAACGTCTAGTCCTCTTCCCATTCATCATTATCTATTGTCCGTCTCTTGTTATACATGACCATTATCATGATTATTTTGCGGAAGTGTCATCTAGCTAGCTAGATGACACTTCCGCAAAAAATAATGGTCATGTATAACAAAAGAAACATACTATAGGAATTGGTGTAGAAACACCGTCTACCATTGTCTGGGTGAAGGGATTATTTAAATTATAATCGCATATGGGCACCTGCCATGATCGCAATAACTCCCTGTAATTAAGGGAGTTATTTGCGAGACAAACATAAAAGTCTGTCAGGCTGAATGCCACAGCGTATGGTTATTCCATGGGCATCGTATTAAAGCAGGATTGTATTTAAAATACAAAAGCTATGGTGTCGCTTTGTGCCGTATAATGGGTCACCAAGAGATAATGTGCTCAGCGGCGGCCGGAAAGCTTCCCACAAATTTCACCCAGGATATGCAATGGGGTAGCGTGCAGTTAACCAAAACATGCACATAATTTCAGCCTAAAGGCCCGAGAAGCAATCCACATTAACCAAAATCTTAATGCTTTTCACGAGTCCAATCATTTAATGATATAAATTCTGTTGTGTCAGTGATGGTGTATTCTGAATTATATTCGTATCTGAACGAGGGTAAAGGAAATTGGGGACGTAACAGTCAGCTGCTTTGCACCTGGACCCCATTCCGTTTGTCTTGGTGAGTGTATTGTTGACCCCAAAGACGACAGTTAAGCCGAAACACAGATTTCCTCTATGGGTTTTTAGTGTTCAATAGGTGAGTATTCAATACATCCAGCTGAATGCCCAAAGATCGAATACCACTGGTAGATTACCCCTTGGATTATCTATACGCGAATTTTGGGCTTTCTACCTGAAATCATTTTGTTCCTAATTCCTGTCCAACAATGCACCGACGAAGTACGAATAGATATGCGTCACTCCGTGCACGCTCGTGGTTTAGTGCGCCTCCTTTAAACTACGCGCGCATTTTGTGGCGCAGATATTACAACACAATCAAAGAGTGCGCGTTGCTGGTAAAATTTAGGAACAGATTGACTTCCGGCCGGAAAACCCTAAATCCACATATTGGTGATAAGACTCGTACACATGCGAATATAGGAAGGCATCTGGTGGTTTTATTTAAAGAAAAAAGTTAGGCTCATGTCCCTTTTAACGTTAAAATTATTAACGAGTTTCCAAAATGGTGCCGAATAATTGGATAAAATTCCATTTAATCCTTTGCTTCCGACGTTATGTAAGATAAAGGTTTCCAAACAAACCATTCGCGAATATAATGGTCGTCTAGAGATATGTTTCGCTCGCTAGTTTCTGACATGTCTCGCCGGCGGCTCGACATGGTCAGAAACAGCAAGCTCAACACATCTCTAGAGGACCATTATATTCGCGAATGGTCTGTTTGGAAAACCTTTATCTAATACGTAAAGGGATCAAAATGATAAGCATTTCACTGAGGATCTCAAAGAATAACCAACACGGCACTCCTCAAAAAATCGTTATCCAGGAGCAGTTGGATAAAATGATGTGTCCCGTAGAAGCCCTGTCGCGATATCTCAGGGAACGTCCCTCGGGTGAAGGAATGCTCTTTTGTCACTTTGACGGTACCCCGGTGACTAGGTCACAATTTACCGCAGTGCTACAAAAAAATCACTTTCATGGGGTGGTTTTGATGGTGATTCCTTTAAGTCTCACTCTTTCCGTATAGGAGCGGCAACAGCCGCAGCGAAATGGGGATTCCCGATGATAAAATTAAAGAAACTTGGGACGACGGAACTCCAAGCATACAAAAAATACATTCGGATGCCAATTATAATCGGGGGAGCAAAAGCAGCTAAATTATGTAATGCCAAATCAGGTTGGTTAATTAACGCCTGTCAGTTCTATTTACATTTTATGTAGGTCCAACTGGATCGAGGATGTGGATCATAGGCGACAGCAATATTTCGAGAGCCAATAAATGCAAAATAACTTCCTGAAACCTCGAGTCACTAGACATAACCGTGTCCTTGAAGGGACACCCAGGGACGGGCCTCCAGGATCTCGACAGGCTACTGGATCTCAAACTCAAGCGGGATGCACCGCCAGATATCTGGTGATTCATGAGGGGACCAATGACGTAGTCGGTAGGGACAAACTTAGTTTACACTTTCTCATAAGAGATGCCATGCAAGCCGTAACGAACAAAGTTCCCCCAGCACAGAAGTGATTTGGTCAGAGATCCCTGGAGTGCCCGTTTTTCCATGGTGCACAGAGACAGGAAAGAGAGGAAAAGGCTAAAAGGGGTAACGCGGATCTTCGGCGGCAAGCTTGTTTGAACAGGTTTAGGGTGGTTAGGCACCCATGGATGAAGGGCATATCGTTTTACATCAGACGTTATTTCGTTACGATTGCCTCCATCTCAATGAGTTCTTGGGGCAACCAAATTCTTTGGAAACGGGTTCACGATGCTATTGTATTATTTTTATTATGACCACAAAGCCGAAATCTATTAGTCGCTTGCTGCTGGTGGCCTTCGGTCGTTGCCGGTGTTGAAGTCATATACTAGTCCGGTAGGTATATATAGTCCGGGCTCAATGGCCCGACGATGAAAGAAAGAGTGAGACTAATGTTGCGTGAAGAGTTACCCGCGATCGTTTGCCCTATTGTTAACCATTTGTTCCAGACAGTGAGCACCAGAGGACTATACTCTCCTGCCACACGGCCACGACCTCGGGGTGGCCCCGTGGTAGGTTGGGCTAGGCTACTTTGATAATTGCCGTGGTTTACTTTGGATAAATAAAAAAGCGTATTCATAATAGATCACCAGGGTAATAGAAATAGTATTTTTGACGGTACAAGGAAATTCTGCAGTGCCGTGAAAAGAAAGTTTGATGCGTTCCTGTCAGATGCTTACCAGACGTTATAGTCTGGAAATGTTAAACTGATTGAACTACGGTAAAAAAAATCGCGTATACAAGCACCTGGTGCCTATAATAGGACAATGTCGAAACCCGGACAAGAGAGAAAAAACTTGATTAGCGCCCTCTAACTGATAAGGTCGATTTTGGCATGCTCTTCGTGCACGTTTGTTATCACTGCAGTAGATTCCATGAACGACCATGTCCTTAATGATTTACATACAATCTTTCTTACCCCATGGGAGAAATACTAAGGTCTTAATAGGCCACCTGTGTTATACGACATTTCTGGAATTCAATGATATGTTACCATAGGTTGGGATATCTGCCTTTCTTGTGCAGTGTACCGCGAGATGACCGACAACTGACTTTTGTGGCTCAATTAACGATTGATATAAATTGAAGTTCAGGTTGCTGACGTGTTTGTTGTGATAACTTACATGGAATTACTGACGATGTTATAATCCTTGTTTATACTCCGATTCATCTTTATCACCAGATCCTGGAATCCTGATTGACATCAGCAAGATTAACCAAATAAGTCGATCAATTCCTGTTAGAGTAAACGTAATGTTGAAGTCCATAATGCAACTTTAAATGCATGGTGTTTCGCCGACCTTAACACAAGCATTAGTAATAATTATTTTCCAAAAATCGTCTGTCTCTTTTCTGTCGTTATCTTGATGTTTTTTTTTTAAGAGCTTGTTTTGGTTAAACTTTGTTTTTATGTATTATCTCTTTTTTTATATGGAAAAGGAAGGATTTCATTTTATTTCTTTGAGTAAAAGAATTTCCTTAAATACTTTCTTAATTTCTAATCTGTCTTAAGTTAAATAACAATAACAATTTCAAAATATTTCAGAAAAAAAATGATTTTTAATCTGTTATCATGTTATTATCTATATGATTCCTTGTGATTATACAGTGCCGTACGCAAGATTTTTTTGGGGGGAGGGAGGTGCGGGACTTTTTTTTTTTTACTTACAAAAAAGTTGACTTTTGGGTTAAAGTGGACCTAACCCCCCTAAAAATGGTCAGGTCCTTTTTTGGACTTATTGAACATTTTTTCACCAAAAGGTTCTTCTTATCGTGTCCAAACACTGTGGTTCTCAATATGATCCAGCCAGAGATGGTACAACGCTGGCTGCTTCACTGAATTCCGCAAGGTCCTTGTTTGTGATTGTTGCTCCAGCAGTGGGCAGACCAAGAGGTGTTCCATTGTCTGTGGTGCTGTTCCACAACCACAGGTAATATCCTGATCTGCTTCCAGATAGCCCCACTTCTGCAGGAAACCTTAGATCGGCCAGTTCTGGTTCTCAATCTATTGAGGCATTCGCCATTCAGTCCCATGAGAAGTCCTCTCCAGGTGGGAGATGCTCAGCCAGGTTCAATACCGATAGATGTTACTTGGTTGATGGCAGTCTTTCTTTCCACAAGGCGACTCTCTTTACCTCCTTAGAGACTGTTTCAAGAGGTTGGACTTTGCTTAAGAAACTCTCTCTAGATTTAAGGCGGTTGGCAGCAGGTATCTGTCCAGACATACAGACAGATGGTGCTTCACATTGGAACTTGGCAGCTACGCTCTGCATGCTCGCTGCGCTGATGGATTGTTCTGGTGAGCAATTCCTGCTAGGATGTACAGTTTTCCGTTGGTGTTGGACGGAGGCATCCTGTGATAAGCCGGGAGGAGGCATTTAACGCTGGATCAATCTTCTTGGCATGGGTTGATCTTCCATACAGGCGGCAACTCTGCCACATGAGTACACAGGGCAGTGGGGGGGGGGGGGGCCCGTCGACTTAGTGTAAGTGGCGAGCACCCCATCTGGTGCCAGTGAGTTTGTTCAAGATGTTATTGCGTGAACATACTTTACTCTTCGTCTTCTCAATGTGAGTCTTATAAGATAGAGTGCGGTCCAAGGTGACTAGGTGGACAGGGTTATCACAGTGCTCCAGGGGAGTTCCAGACGAGGTAACTTTGCTGGCGTTTGCTCACTGTTGCGTAGTGGAAAGCACACACCTGTGTCTTCGATGGATTTGCACGTAGGTGGTTTTCTCATAAGGAGTGAGTTCATCCAAAAAGGTGGACTTTGGTGTCAACCCTTTCGCTAAATTTCATGGACTTTTTATCAAAATTTTCAGTAAAAACTGAACCTTTTGCCCCTATTCTCGAATTTGGGGGGTACCCCCCCCCCTGCGTACGGGCCTGGTGAATATATATATTGGGATTGTGGGGAACTTTTTTTCTGTCTTTTGAATATGATACGTACATTGAAATGGAAATTGCCATCACGAGCTAAAGCAACCCGGTGTAAATTTGCAATAAAGCTTAGGAATAGAAGTATGTATCGCTCCACATAATCGGTTGAGTTACCAAAGAGTTCTATTAGATCGAGAGGCAAAACGTACGTCATCTTTAGAAATCATCGTCTCGCATGATTTGGCCGACCACAACGACACATGAGTAACCAACAATAGAAAGCAATGGCTGCCCCGCTTCTTCCACATACTGTGGGTGACGCTTTGCTATACACTAATCGGTAGTGATACAAATTGATGTATGTGTTAGAGGTGCCAGGTGTAATAATAGTGCACCTGGATCATTGTGCTCAAGGTGCTTAGGCGCGCTTAGGTGCTTAGGCGCGCTTAGGTGAAAAGATGTATTCATGAGGCGGTTTAATTTAAATCAAGACGACTGACGTGTCATTTCATTCGTTGTGGTGGCCATGGGTAGGACAAATTTAACACCCATAGCACCCAACATCCAACAACTGATATTTTGCGGATTGTTTTGTATCGAATGACATTATGTGTGTATCAAGCCAACCCAAACTAATAATTATTCCGTGCAATACTCAAAATGTCAGCGCCCAGCACGGACGACTGGTTTTGAATGGGCTTCACCCCCTTGGTTAACTCTCCGTTCGGAACTATTCATTATGGGAGTACGCTTTTCGCGACTGTGGACGAACGCCAACAACTATACTTTTCTTTGTGCGGACATCTCAGACAAAGAAAAAAGCACACCACACAGTAAACATCTCCAAAGTAGTCTTTGACCCGAGTCTTCGCAGAGTCGTACCGATGCAATCATGTGAAAGGTGAAAATTTCCAATGACCCAAGTTGTCCCGGGTACTGATCAAGAAACACTGATGTGGAAAATTGTTTAGATTGATTGAGTCTATGGATTTCAAAAGACGATTGCTCAATTTAGTAATCCGATTACCCTTGGTTACTCTCATTACTCAGGCAATTGTGTGGAAAACTTCAAGGGCCGCCCGGGGGGGGTGACTGGACCTTTCAGGTAACCTGTTCAACCGCCTCACACTTGACCACTCAAGCAAGAACTAACTATTTCCGGCAAATTATGTTGGCAGGGAATCTGGGGTCAATTCTGACCGATAGCTGATGGTGGCACTTTTTGCCGAAAGTTTAGAAACCTTGAACTTTTTTTCTAAAGAAAACAGCCAATCTCCTCTATTTTCATAAGCTAATTCAAGGCTTTGTGGCTGACACAAAGGATGTAATTTATTGTGGACTGTTTAAAGATCCGGTCCATTCGTTGAAATATAGCATGGTGGAGTATATTTATTAATCTTTTGATTTGAATTGGGATTTCGGGCAGCTTTAATACCATTTTTTTTGCATTTACATAACTATTATGTATCAATTACTGGAGAATGTTCGACGTCCACCTATCTGTAGTCACTACTGTAACCTACAGTTTTTAGGGCACTGAATTCCACGCTATGCGTTTAGCAGTGTCCTCATCTCATTCACCATTATTGTTTATCATTATATTATATTGTATTTGAGATGTTATTTTTTATGTCGAAGATGAATACATTTGATTTGATTTGGATAATTATTTCGTGCAAGAATCTCATAGTGTCTGAGTGATGGCTGGCAGCTTCTCCTGTGAGAGGTGATTATAGCTTACCTTTCAAGCCGGTAAATTGATCATGGTGAGTTTACTAACACAAGGCGGCAACGTGATACGTACTTTGAAACTTATGTCCATGCTCTACATATATTCGCTGTATGAGTTACATAAGGAATTCGTTGCCCCAGTAATCGGTCCCAAACAAATCACAAGGAATTAAAAAAAAATCATTGCATCACATGGTCCTTTGCCCTGGTGGTATGTTTAACCGATGCTGGGGAACCAATCCTCTGCGGGCACTCTTTACGGATTAAGGCCTTGGCTGAAACCGCTGTTCAGCCAAGCTATGTCATTTGATTGCTAATGGTTCAGGGCAGGGGTTTGCAGAGAATGAGTTGCTGAATAGAATAACGAGCGATGTGGGTCATATTACATTCCACCAGCGAAGTAGTACTCAATCTGAAGAATATACTAAGTGGGCGCTAGTCAAATATTTCCCTCTGTCCGGGTTTTCCGAAATGTCCTATTATCGGCACCGTTGCTGGTGTATACGGCGATTTTTCGAGTATTTGCATTGGGAAAAGTGTTTGAGGTGGAAAAGGTTTTGCTCTTTGATCCCGACAGGTGTTATGGCCTAGTCAAGTGACCCTTTCAATAGGTAAATCGAATTAATTAAGGGGTGATAGTGGTTTTGCTATCTAACCATGTCAGGTGGTGTGGCCTGCCGATTTGGTTCCATTAAGAGGATTTATCTTAAAATTAATTAAGTTATCTTAATCTATTCAGCTTTAATAAAGTGCATTGGAAGTTTCATTATGTACGATTTAGAAAACAAAATAAGGCCAAGGCGCAGCAACCACACTTCCGGGGTTGTGTTTGTTTTTCTGTCGTAACCTAGGCGCTAATAGTACCACACATGCACATGCTGGTATTAAACCCCCCAAGTACCATTCACAGGTATTAGCAAGTTATTAACTGTGTGCAAAGGCTTGACCTTACAACAATAGACTCTTCAATTTTTCACTACACTCACATCACAAACTAGTGTCTTGTTTTGGTTGTGTTTTCTGTTTGCCTTGCACCAATTGAAGAGAATTTGGGAAAAAATAACATATTTTCTTTCTCCATTGAGAAATAATTGGCTATTTTTATCTTTACAATTATTTGCCTAACCTTACATCACCTTATTGGTGAGTTTTCTAGCAAACCAGGATGAAATCATGGTTTGTTTTTTTTGTTTTTCCAAAGTAGCAGAAAGCCTATAATCCTTTATGTACAAAACTTAAACTCCACAGAACCAACCTAAAAAATTATCTTGTGTGAAAAAGCTTGCCCGATTCATTTCAGGAGCTCACAAAATGGCAAAGAATATATTCTCGTTTACAAATGATTTTAAAAATAAAGTTCATACTTGCCCACTCCTATAATACCTCCATGGTTTATCAATCATTCAGTTTGCGCTTTTCTGCGACACAGTATATATCATTTGTGAGGGATGTGTTTCGGTTGTAAAATTTATACTTTTGACCTTTGGTGGGGGTTTACACACAACAACAATCGCGCATGAGAAAATGTAAGATGTTAAGTTACGTTACACAAACCTTTTCAGTGGCGGCGCCACGGGGGGGGGGGGGGGCATTCGTTCCCTAAATTGTTTCTTGTGCTTGCCCATTGTGCCCCCTGGCCGAAAGAAAAATGAGGAATTTTTTGGCAAATTCGGCGATTTGGGGAGAAAAAAAAATCCACCAAATTTTTGCAACTCAGCAATTTGGGGGCCAATTGAGTTAAAAACAATTCCCATTTTTTGATATTTTGCCCCCCCCCCCCAATTTCACTTTGCCCGCCCCCACCCGTTTTCCCCCAGAAAAGAGGTTCTGGTGCCGCCACTGAACCTTTTTAACCTCATTTTTGTTGCAAAAACCGTGTATTTTGGTTACTTAATGGTAATACATTTGATAATATAGGCAATTTATTTCCTTACCGAGCTGTACACGTCAAAAATCCTTCCAGGAAGTTGCTTAAAAGCCAAATATTAAGTTCTGTAATTACAAGAACAATGGGCAACGCATTAGGCATATTTTTTAATCACGGATGGTAGTCGGGCGACCATACATAGCGTCAGACAATACAGACATTTTTCAATACCGATGGGAAACTATCGGAGGAATGAACTAAAAAAACTAGGTTTATCAAAGACCTAGCTTTTCGAATGGATAAACCTGGTTTTTCGCATTGAAACACAAGAGCAAATTATATATCGTCGATGAGTCTTCAAAACAGGCCAATATCGCCAATTTTGGCGAAATTTAGTTTTTTGCAATATTGATACTATATCACAGCTCTTTCATATACCAAATATTAAGCAAAAAAAGAACATTCACTTTGTACGATAGAATAGATTTTTCACTTGGAAAAATCATACCCAAACGCCAAAAGAAAGTCTTCCAAAGAGACCAAATTCTGCATGTCTGTTTGCTGTACTGAAAACCACCGTACGACCGATTATAAAGATGACCTTATCGATCAATGGGATATTTTGCGAGATTCATCTCCTCTCTCGATCAACACTGGGTTGTATTAGTACCAATGTTGTAGCTGTATCCGAGACGATTTTGCCCACAATAAAATATTATTTTTACAGTATTTTACTGAAAATTCTGCCAAATAATTACTGTGAAAATACGTATACTGTAAAATTGATTCAATCAAAGCACCTGAAAAATATTATTTGGCGAGTTATTACAGAGATTGTGAATATGATGAAATAAAAAGCACTGACGGACACACTAACTTAGTAGGGCATATCCACTAATGTCAATCATAATTTTAAGAGATAAAGTGTATGAATTTTTAAGCTTGATAGTATGGCCTTCACCTCAAAACCCTATCTGTAAATTTTCGCGCCGATATTTCAACCCGTTTGAAAGGAGAGCTAAAACATTGTTTGGTAATCCCCATTAAGTACTAGGTACAACTAATATTGGTTCGACCAAAATGGGCATATTGGCATATTTCGCTCATAAACATCCAAACCAAACATTCCTTTAGCCCTAATATTTCACACCGGTAAATGAGAAAAATAGTAGTTTCTTCCGATAACCAAAATTTGAACCACTTCGGTAAAATCTGGGATCCCAGAGAACGAGGGCGGGTATTAACGATCGGACCATGGACCGTTTAATTTTGGTAACATAATGCATTAAACAGTAAATAAAAGTGAATTTGGATGGATACTATAAAAGCTGTAGTTTATGGGATATTGCTGCCAGTATTTTCCTGCCAGATTTACAGTATTTTTCCTGTAAATAACCTATAATTAAACCATAATAGTGCATAATAATGTTGATATAATTCAAAGTTCAAATAGGAGCCTCTCTTATAAATTTAGTCGTAATAGGCCTGGAAAATTGGACAAAAAGTATTTTGCTTGATTTTTAAATTATGGCCAATTATTGCCGTTTTTTTTATTCTGAAGCCCACTGTAATTTTTACAGCGCACGTTATTTCGTCAAATACAAGGTGCGTGTTAGTAGTGGTAAGTTTTAAAAAAATGCATTTTTAGCTGTGTTCTTTACTAGACGAAGGTTGTAAGATGCCTTGACTGTCTAAGCGACGATCCGGGCGCTGAGCACGGCAAAAAGGAGCCTTCAGTTTTGAACCGCACCAATTGAGTTTTATTTTATTATTTTTTTAATTGTTTTTAGACATAATAGTTAAAGGTTTTTTTTATTTTGTAATGATACAACTATACGTTTCATGAGAATAACTTCACAAATACCCTTATTTCATTTGAGAAATGTTAACACAAACATACATGTATTAAGTTACGATAAATTGTACAAAAAATAGTAACAATTACTCAGTTTACACCTGTTGCTGGAAACTAATTGATTGTTGAAGCTGTAATTAAGTAAAACAGATTCAAATCAGCTATGTTAGTAATTCAAAGTTATAACTACAACAAGACAATTTGTAACACCAGAAAGGTCACAAACAAGCACTAATGTAGTAACTTATTTTCACTTCAATTTTTTATAGATAGTTCAAAAACTTCTTGTTGAAAACCTTTCACGTTTTGGTATGATATTTGTTCATTTTAATTTGCAGTATATTAATTTGAAAAGAATATAATACATATAAATTCAATGTTCTTATATATTCCCTGTATATAAGGTAGCATAGTATCGTGGTTAGGTATTTCAGTTCATATCAGAGGGTCCCATTACAGGTTCGATTCTCAGTTAGATAGGATTACAAGAATAAAGGTTACTTACGTGATTAATTTACAGCCAAATTAAGACCAATGATATGTAAAACATAGCACCTCAAAATCTTTTTCGTTTTCCTCTTTTCTTTGCTATATTTCCCCACATACCTATGTTATTATTTTGAGTTTCATCTGCTTAGTTGATTAATAATTAAACTAACTTGATAATTTCTCTGTGTACTTACTAAATAAGCGCAATAAAGTGACGTGATTTTGAATACACACTGCAAATTAAAGGGTGTTAAAATTAACACCGCCGGTGTTCTAGAGGACCACACCAAGAGGGTGTCAAAATTCAATACCTTTGGTGTTATTTTAACACTATTTGGTGTTAAAACAACACAATAGGGTGTTAAAATAACACCAAAGGTGTTGAATTTTGACATCTTTTTGGTGTGATCCTCCTAGAATACCGGCAGTGCATGTAGAAAAATTATTATTCACATTATCAGCCATCTCAATTAAAATACATGATTAATGGTGCATTAAAGGATTACTCATTGAAATTACTCAATATAATGGAATGCTACCCGATTACACTTCATCTTATTGAGTAGTTAGAGGAAGTTATTTTCCTTTCAATTCCAATAACGAAAGATGTTTAATATGAGAAAATTATCATTCTGCATTTTCAATAAATACCACTATGATAATCAGACATTTTGGCAATTTGAATAAACGTCAGAAGTCTTTGAAATACAAGTTAACCATTGAGCACCGCAGTAGAAATGCCGGCAAACTGCCATCTTAATCTCAAAATGTTTTTTTACTCATAGAAAGTTTTCAACTATACTGTACGAGTGCTGTGACTCCAAAGGTGAAACATATACGCAATGGTCTGTTTGATGACAAAAGTAATATCCATGGGAATGCCAATTTCATTGCAAATTGTACCAACAGACACTCCAAAGTTTTTACGATTTTTAGAAACATCATTTGACACTAATTGCCAATATAATCTTGCTATAGTTTTCATTATTGAGAATTAAAATTATTTTCGCCCGAACGCTTCGTAAAATTAATACAAATATAAATGACTTGATAGTAAGATAAAGCTTTCTTCTTGATAAAATAGTGATCTTTGATTCCTTTTACTCTGCAAAAAGTATCAAAATATACACCTTCAAGCAATAAACAGATAAATCACAACTTCTTCCACTTAACGTTTATGGAAGTTACTATGTCCAATAATTCACCAAACCCAGGGTTTCAAACGTTAGACCTACACTTTGGATGTCCTAAGTGTACTTACACATGTACCGTAGGCCGATGCTGCAATATGGAAATACAGCAAAATACTGTAAATTGTATGTCCAATTTACCAGGCGTATAAAACGACTACAACTGGAGCTTTTATTCCAGCAACATTATCGTACATTATTATGAATTTTCAATTTAACTATTAAGTACTACGGTTTACAGGAAAAATACTATACATTTTACAAGAAAATTCTGGCAGCAATTCTGCTAACAAAGCCCCGTAAAATACAGCTTTTACAGGTTTCTATTCAAATTAATATATTTATAACTTGGTGTAATATATTTTACATTAAGTATTATGTTTGATTAAATCAATTCTAATTACAAAATTAAAAAAAATAGAACTTCATCAGTCCTCTTTTCTAGCTTCATTGGCATATTTTGCCTGTAAGAGATGACGGCTAGAAAATCATACAAAAGCATAGGCATTTATATCTCCCTCAGCAGGCAAAAGTATGTTTAACATGTTCAATACCACCGTCTGAGGCGATCGATCGACCTCTTTTTGAGTAAGCCAAACAGGCTAATGTGCATTCATCTCCTTTGACATAGAAACAGGACGTTTTTTTTAGTTTTTTCAAGCAGACCAATCACTTTATAATTAAATTTGACAAGGAAAACAAAGGATACTTGAATTGAAAGTGGGCTCAAAATGAAGAACGTTTCAATGTCCACTATGTACACATAAAATCATTTTCCTAAAATGTTTAAAATTTTAGATTATGCAAGTTCATAATTCTCTAAAACTTCAATCGCCGATATCTCGAAATGTGACTTTTGGTCGATTGGCCTGTTTGGAAGATTCGTGAGTATATAGATGGATGTGACCTATGACGTCACTTGTTGACAATTCAAGGACGCCCTCTGTTGTTTTCTGCAGGCCAAAATATTACAGTATAGTTTCTGTGACAGACCACATAAAATCTGGTTATAAATTAACTTGCCAGAATCGTGCCGATCTAAATTGGCACAAAAATTGCAGCTGGGGTAGCATTTAGCATTAGCTTGATAAGAAAGTTAGTAAATTATTAATTCGAAACAAAAGTTAGAGCAAAAAACAGAACTTTCCCAATGCAACGTATAGGTGGCTTTTGCTTGCCAGTTTCTCTCTTACACCAAAAGGGGGCGCCAATAAAACATATGTAACATAATCTATATAAATAGAAAATGAGACGGAGTGGATACAACAAAAACAGAATGTCATTACATAACCCGTTCTCCGCACATTATTGACATTCATTTCATATTAATACATATGCATTGTTGTATGCACTGTATGGATTGAATGAATTTCCCGGATTGTCAAAGTTAGCAAGTTCAGTTCCAACTTGTGCTGGTTGCTTTGCAAGTGATCCTGCCACACCTGCAGGCCCATACATGTAGATGAGGACCCCAACGATGATGGTAATAGCTAGAGCAGCGACTACAACAGCTATAACAATGCCAGCGATAGCACCTGGGCCCAGTTCTGTGAGGTAATTGATTTGATGACGATAGTTAATAACCAAAATATTGAGGTGACGAGAGTGATGGCAGCAAATCAAACACTACTAAAAACTAATGATGTAACGAAACGTATGATGTTGCCAATGAAAATAAAGAAAACACAAATAAAAATAATCATTTGCTTCTAGCTTTTGATAGGTTTGGTTAATTTTGTACAAAATTAACAGGGGCTCATTCGCGAAACTCAATGGTAATTCTATATAATTTGGTCATCAGACACGACAAAGTATTATCTAGAAAGCACTGCACAACTTGTATAAAATGGTCCATTATGTAGGACATACGCAATTTCTTCATGGTAGTAGCCACACAGCAAAGGCCCCATGTCTCTGGGGAAAATGCAGGAGATGGCGTAAAATTTGCGAATACGCGAAAATTACCGTAAAATGCTCAAGATTTCACAAATTGCGAGATCTGTATTCTGCAATTTTGGGCGATTTGCAAGATTTTCGAAGAGTTTGCTTACTTTCCGCTATTTCTCCAGTGACATGGGGCCTCAGCGAACATCGAGTAGACACGGATTACCTTTCAGCGTTTCCCAACCTGGGACCCGTTCCCCAAACTCGTGCGTAACCCTACGTGTATGTATGTCCTATATACCTTTTCATACCAGTTTTACGGTGCTTTGGACAAATATTATTATTCCACTCAGGCATGACATAGTATGCACGTAGATTTACGTCTGAGTTTCGGGAATGGCCCCCTGGGGATCGCGATCACAAAAGGGGTCGCGGGCGAATGAGAAAGGGGTCGCTAAGCTAACTTTTAAGCAATCTAAATTTCTATTAAAACAATAGAGAAAAGAGGTGTTCCTGATCAATTTACCAATATTGTTTAACCATTCTATATGTGAGGAACATTGGATTGTAGAATTGGGCGCAATATTGATTAATAAGCGTGTGGGAGAAGTCTGTAAAGTGTTGGGAGCCCCCCCCCCCCCGTAATAATTATTTAAAATACAGCAAGTAAACTTGCGTCATCCCCTGGCAAGATGGCAGTATGGAACATGACCTCAGATGACCTTTGATTTGGTCGATGACCTTTAACATCAGCCGCATATGAAGGAACCCCTATTGGACCCTACCCCCAAGTCTGGTTTAAATCGAAGACCTGAAAAGGGGAAAAAAAGAATACACGAAAACCTAACCAACTGGAACGAACATAAATACGGACACCGCGCTCTCGCAGACTCGCAAATCCCCTCTGCTTTTCAATCCAGGGGGGATTGAAAATGGGTCGTCGGAAAAAGGTTTGGAAACCCTGCACAAGACGTACACTTGCCGGTCAGGATTTTTTTACGGAAAGTGTTTATACACAGCTGCTGTCTGCACCACCGCGGTGTAGCTACGTGGGTACACCGTTTCTATGCGCGTACAGTATTTCTCATGGACATTTTAAAAAATTATTTTTGGCATTAATTTGCATTTTCTATTTAACGTGCGGGAATATGAGGGTTTTAACGATGCCCGATTCAATTTCGTAATGATTTTCCTCAAAAATTATCAAAACATGCCACACAGAGACCAAGTCAATGGCGCCCTCATTTTGTCTATCACAATGTCGGAGTAGTAACTGGGAAATAGGTGGTAGCTGCATGTCTAACCGGTGTCATATACTACAGTGTCCGTGTGACTGAGTGTCCTACCACCCATCAGTCTATTGTGTTCTCCATTGAGTGCTGTACGCATCATTTGTTTCAACACAGTACTCAAATGGTCTCGTCTACAAGATCACGGTTTATTCCGTACATGTTGCTATGGTAGCTAGGACACTCTCTTATGGGGGAACTCAGTTTATTTACACCGGTACTGTTTATACCATATCCGCATTCTCTCCACCTATAGCAGGCAACTACAGGGTAGCCTTTAGGATATATACTGTAGCTAGAGTAGATGCATCACTGTATGCCTAATAACTGTACTTTGGAAGCCCTATCTAAAATATTGCAGCTACTGCATCGCAACTAGCCCAGTGTGTACTGCACAGTAGCTGCCGCGCACAAACGAACTTCATTACAACATCATTAGATCATATTGAAAAGCGCGCCACTGCTTAATATAATTAACCTTGGTTGGGTCACTTGTATAGTGCTATACCAAAGCACAGAAAGCTTGGCCCTGGGCCAAATTCTCAAATTACATTTCATTCTCATTTTGCTCATAATAATTTCGTAGACACTTAGTGCAATTGTGTTGCAAAAGATCAAAGTCCATATTACCGAAAATGTCAGTGTTTTAGTTCTGACATCGTCTTGAATGCTACTGACATTGCTAATATGCACAAGGAAAAACCACACTTCTTCAAAACATTTCCCATCCATGACATCGTTCCATTTTACCGTTTTGCTAGTTTCGATCTTTCGTGTTTTACATTCATTTCAGCGCATCGGATTTCCCCTGATTGTACATGCACGACCCCATGCAGTAATTGGTTGGAATAGATCACACGACAAACATTATGCATGGTGCAGGGTGGTGTGACGTCGAAATTAGCACGACGTGCCTTGCTTTGTTGGTGGTTTGAGTATTCTTTTGAGTGTGCATCGCAATGGAGTAGCGGTGCCCGGCGGCAAACCTAGACTCATTTATAAATATTGTTGAGTGTCCGGTAAAAGTGTGTTCGTGCCGCGGTAACACGGTGTAGCGCGCAAAAGAAAACGACTAGTGGGGTTACGCATGAGTTTCGCGAACATTTCCTACCCATTTGGGTGTTCGGTTGATGAAGCAATCGCATCTGTGGGATTTTCTCTTCTCAATGCAGTGGCCGGGCAGTAGTAGGTCTATTCTGTAGAATTTGATACTGCTGAGGTAATATTCGGGTCTTACCTTCAGGTGGCGGTGCTTCAGTTGATAGATCATTATCAGTAATGACAATAGAAGTTACAGCTTGCGAGATCGATCTGGGGCTTCCAGGAACTAAGCTCAGAGTTAAAGTAAAGTACTCATCAGGTTCATCGGCTGTGTCATCGTCTGTAATTTGCAGTCGCACTGCGTACGAATTGGACAATGCTGGGATAGTGACTTGAGATAGTACTGGTGCAAAATCTTCCCCCGAAGTGGCTGATCCAGAACTTGAGGCGACACCTGGAAATGATTAGGTAAAGTTTGTTATTAAATAGCAATAAATACAAATAGGAGGTGTGTTATTTTGCAAATTTTGACTTTTTAATGTGAGGCCCCCCTCAAAATATAGTATCCCAATACAAATCAAGAATATAAAAGAATTTTTTTCAAAAAAAGTTGCATAACCCCCCTGTACATGCCCCTTGAAAATTTTGATGACAAGGTTTCCGAATTTGACAGGTTTCATGTAGCAGACGACATTATTGGCATTGTTAAGTACAGAAATGCCTCTATATGAAGCAATTTACCCATGTAATTTGATTATGTAGGTGTCTAACAGTGTTAGCAGCTAATTATGTATAATTTAATTTGTTGATTAGTCAAATATTAATTGTTTAATTAACCAATAAATTAAACAATTAACATAATATTTTAACTTCCAGCATTGACATGTGGCAATTTATTAATATGAAAAATAAATTGGTTTACTATATTTGAGGTCACAGTATTGACCTTGACACTTTTCAATAATGTTCTTCTATTTCCTCTTCAGATTTTAAGATTCCATTTAGTTATTAGCTAATCAAAGACTCAAGATTCTTATATATTTTTAAGAAAGGACGGGTACATTGAGGAAACCTGAATCCAATAAAAGGGAGTAGTCTTTAGGTGTTTTTACGCCTAGATTGAATGTTCCCTATGTCAGAGTTACATTTTATGAGCTTTTTTATTACCTAGTTTCCATATCTGGTACTTGAGATGGAAGAAACATAGTCCTACTGTCATGATTGGTCTTAATCTGTGTATACATACTTTTGTAGGCATATATACAAGTCATGCTTTATGTATGAACAATTAAAATTGTGGACTAGAATGCCTGGACCTGGTTGCTAATATAGGGTGTCTTTCTTTCGAAATGACTTACAAGTCATTTAAAAACGTCAAATACCATAATCGAATATCGGAATTACCTTTATTCCGAAGGAGTTACCCGGGGGGGCCACTCGAAATAATACTTGTAAGCACCCGCGTGAAAGAAAACGCGGATTTAGGGTGCTTTTGAAAGACAAAACGCTGATCCGCGCGGATCCGCGTTTAGGGTCTCAAAATACTGTTTACACAAGGAAAGGGTTTGTTTGTTATAATAGGGACTCATTCCGCTAGAGGGGGAGTCACTGTAAATGATCCAACTCACGGGACATATTCATTACTTATTTGCTTAATACAGCGTTTTACAATTACAACCATTTTGTGCCAGTATTTGTACCATCTGACAGGTGGCATCTGCACCGTTCTGGCGTTCCATTTTACCCGGAAGGACCGTATTAACAGATGAGTAGTGCGTCCGTCAAAACTACATCGAGCATTAAATTTGTCGCAAGATCGTACAAAGTGCAAAAAAAATTACGAGCACTAACACCAGAATAATTGTATAAGGGAAAGCTCGATTTGATATCAAAGATTCATCATAAAGCCATCATATATCGCCCATATATCCTGGATATTACTCAGGCCATGTCACTTTCCAGTTGGCGTAAACCGGCCCGGACGAAGAAGATGTGTGCACAACTGA
Source organism: Ophioderma brevispina (assembly GCA_023653785.1). NCBI lineage: Eukaryota > Metazoa > Echinodermata > Ophiuroidea > Amphilepidida > Ophiodermatidae > Ophioderma > Ophioderma brevispina. Next base: position 28,561 of record JAMKCH010012627.1, read on the forward strand.
GCGGGGGTTTGGTGAGCTCGTTTCTAATTGTTACTTTCCCGATTTCGGATTGGTATTGGTATGGCGTACTAATTAATTCAGGGGGTTCATATAAAATATTAGAAATACTGATAAAACATAAAGTAAAAACAATGATAATCATGTAGTAGAAAAATGATGCTCAACTATAAATCCATATTTAAAAAATGATCTTCAGTAAGCAATGATTTCGTAATTGGCTATTTGGTCAAATATAATGGTTTCCCCAAAAAAAAAAAAAAAAAAAAAAAAATAAAAAAAAAAAAAGAAAAAAATTTTGGGCAAACAAAAGTGAATTTGGATGGTTCTGGATGGTTCCTGGTGTTCGGCTTCTTGGGTTCAAATAGTTGATGAGAATTGGGCTAGATCAAAAGTCAGTATTTGGTTCAAAATGTCGATCAAAATAACGATTTTAACAAAAGTAGACACTTTGGATGGTTCCTAGAAATGTTTTTGAGTGTTTCCGGTTGTTCGGTTTCTTTCTATTTCAGTGGTAAGTAAGCATTGCCCGAAACCAATTGGTTATTTTTTGTCAAAATGGGCAATGTTAAAACAAAAGGGGAGTACTTGGATGGTTTCTCAGACGATTTCTGGATGGGCCGGTGTTTTCGTCTCTTGGGATCAATATGATTGGATGAGCATTGCCTGGACCTCAGTTTAGCTTTTTGGTTTAAAAATGGTTCAAAATTATGATTTAAAAGAAAAGTGAAACACTCTGGATGTTGACAGATGGTGTAGATGGATCCCCGGTGTTTTTGGCTCCTGGTGTTTTCTGTGTATCAATGGTGTGAGCATTGCCTGGAAACCCCAAAACAGTATTCGGTCAGAATGGTCAAATAAAGATTCCCTTGGTCCAGTTGCAATGGCAATCCTAGTTTAGGGAATATATCTCATACCAAGTCCTCATTTAGGGTGTTGAGCATGATCAATTCTTGTTTGTGGTAGACCTATATATTTGCATCAGAGTCCTCGCTTAGGCGACGCTTAGGGTATCTTTGCTTGGTAAAATCCTTGTGTTGGGTATATATTTCATCGAATCCGCGGAGGGATCTGGCAGTTGGGTAAAATCATTGTTTAGGGTCGGTTTGAAGAGGTTTTGGAACCTAGCTTAGGGTCATTTTGAAAGTCAATTCACGCGCGGGCTTGACAATCATTTACACATGAGTGGCCCCCCGGGAGGATTAGGGAAAATACCGGGCCATTGAATGCTAGTGTCCTTTCGGATGATGATCTGAAACATCGGTAGTTTTGTTTTTTTTATTTTTTTGTACAGTAGGGGTCGTTCTTTCAGAAATGACCAGGGTTCCAACACACTTTCCCAGATGTCGGCATGCCTCAAAGAACTAAGACTGACAAGATATTTTTATGTTGTAGCCCTTGGTTGAACAAAATGGGATGGGGTGTCCTAAGTAGTGACATCACTGTAAAACTATTGATATATGCCATTAATACATGCCACCATAAAACAAAACTAAATATTAGTGGGGCCTGGGGCAAGTGTATGTGCACAAGGTACGGTGTATGTGCATGTTACTATGAATGAATGGCATTGAAGAATATTTGGGGTAAAATATAGGCCGTATAAGACCAAGCATAGGTGGGCATTATTTAAGATGAAGATGTAGACAAGTAAATGGCGGCAAGGACAGTGATGAGGACCAGTCAAGCAGCCGCACGCTTTATCTTGAAGTGCATTTATGCATGGGGGACACACAAACACTGTCACTTTCCAAAACAAGTGTCTTGTCAGGTTTCAGATTGATCACAAGAAGCTTCCTGCAAGTTAACAGCAACCTATGCTGAAAACATTAAGGTCTATTTAGTCAATGTGGCCATCTAAAGAAGACCAATAAAGTGCGCTCATGAAGCTGTGATTCATTCTTTAGAGCTAACGTATATCTTCAGTTTGCGGATCCATCATTGAAAGTTTATATTTGACGCTTATTTGGGACATGTAAGTTTATAGATGTAGACATAAGATCTTTAAATGATAGAAAAAGTTACAGAAACAATTAGAGTGTAAGGTTTTGAACACATTTAGTTTACAATGCATAAAGTCACATATGATAGGCTAATACCTTTAGTTTCATAACTATCCAATATATTCCCTATAGAAATACACTGTGCAAGTCTTCCGAATTCGACAACCTTAATTCAAAACTTTCAGAGGGTATGTACAGGGGGGTTGCCCACCTCAAATTTATTTTTCATTGTTATATTCGTGTTCAGTAGGGTCCACTACATATTTTCAGGGGGGCCCCAGAAAAATTTTGAATTATCACACCCCCCTAATACAAAGGGGTAAGTCGGGTAATCCCGAACACCATTCGATTGAAGCCAGTAAGTCCATGGTAAAACAAGGTTTGGTAAAGATAACCATATCAATAAAAAGTGTAAGCAAAACTAACTATACACATGTTTTTCTTAACTCAAACCTGTTAGAAAAGAAGTTATGATCAAAACAAAAAAATGGCGTCGTTCGGGATTACCCGACACCTCACGGCTAATGCCGAACGTGTTTTTTCAATGGCAGCCACTTTGGGGACAAAAATAGCAATTTTGTTTCTTGAAACATAAAGTTATGATAATCATGTTATATTGAAAAGCTCGATGAGAGTTTCAAATTATGTAGATGAGATGGACACACCTATATGGTTGCCATGGAAACGGGTCATTCGGGATTACCCCAACCAGGTAAGTTTTTGTAATCTCGTTCCTTTCATTAACTTCGTCATGGACGTATCTCCTGTTGTACATGATTTTAATCGTGAAGGAACCCTAGTCCTATTAAACTATTAAACCCCTTTCTCTTCTTGTAGATGATATGTCATCCAGAAATAGGTTGAATTACATTTTTTCACTAAAAAGTGTTTTTTGTAATTCTCGCGCGAGCATTACGAGATTTCCATTTTGGTCCAGGTACATTTTAATTAAGTCCAAAGACAGCTAACACCATAGGGTGGTAACCCGGTTCCCTCCTGTCGCAATATAGCGAAATCGCTGCGTTCGTGATTACCCCGCGTTCGGCATTACCCGACTCTCCCCCCTATCACTCTTTTTCCCAGCATCAATGAGTGGCAGTATTCGTAAAGAAAGACTGTTTACATATGCTGCCAGTAATCATGCGTTAGCTGAATGTATTCGCCAGGTGTAGGACAGGGCATGCAAAATGGGGGTTTTAAGTTAACGTTATATTATCAGTCCAATATGCCATTTTTCACTAACAATAAATTGACTTGACAATAGATCTCTTGCTGATGACATTCAAAGAGCATATTCATAAGATATGTATGTTGATTTAGATAAGAAAGGTGGTAGAGCTCACACTCATTTAATTCACAATGTGTTGTCAAATTAACTAATGAACAATGAGTTTAATTGATATTTATCCCTTATTATAGAGAGGCTCGGAGAAACTGTCGAGAAATTAAATTATATTTTAGAATGGGAGGGCCTTATATGCACGATTCTAGCAGAATCTATGACGAAGCGAAACTCAATTCAATGCACGCGAGATCAAGTAAATGATACAACCCGAGAAAGTAAATTTGGTAAATATTATATAGAAGCTCGGAGAACTGGCGAGCACAGAATTAAAAAGACGAAAAATACACGGTCTGGAACCCGATCCTCTCCCTATCTAAACATGAGATTTAACACAAGACCACAGGGGACTGTTTACGTGGATACCAGAGAACGAGCGCTAATGTATTTAAGTATTTATTTTAGAGTTTCAAGCGGCCGTAAGTATTTTTATATTTAGAATGGGAGGGCCTTATATGCACGATTCTAGCAGAATCTATGACGAAGCGAAACTCAATTCAATGCACGCGAGATCAAGTAAATGATACAACCCGAGAAAGTAAATTGGTAAATAAGAGAAATTAAATAGACGAAAAATACACGGTCTGGAACCCGATCCTCTCCCTATCTAAACATGAGATTTAACACAAGACCACAGGGGACTGTTTACGTGGACGATACCAAGAGAAAAGAAACGAGCGCTAATGTATTTAAGTATTTATTTTAGAGTTTCAAGATGACGTAATGATTATATGATTTAGAAGGAACGTAATCAAATTTTCATAAATATCACGACGCTCACCGAAACCTCCGATATGGTAGTCACTGGTCTAAATGGCCTCTAATGGATTCCGTAAAATTAAACAGTGCACGCTCGCATAACCTAGGGTGACATAAACATAGGTCACAGCAATGCGACCCACATTCAGCCCACAGCGATTACACAGAATTTGCCCAATATCGAGTAACAAGCATGGGGTGTTGTAAAGAGTCGGGGATCGCCCCGTGATAATCGTGATAAAAAGAGGGTCGCGGGCATCGATGTCGGGTTCCCTTTTAAGGGAATTTTTATTTCAGTTACTCGTTTACTATGCAAGTGCTTTAATTAAAAGCAATTATTAATGCTAAGTCCTTATGAATTAAGTGATGGCCAATGTACTTACTAACAGTCACTTCAATATCACCAGATTTTGTGATCACCACTTCTGCAGAGCTACCAGACTCCTCAGAGAATATGTAGGATGGTCTCTCCCAACCTAGGTCAACTGTAATGATAAGATGAACAATGACAAAGTTATGACCAAAGAGATGCTGCTGCTGCTACTACTGCTACTGCCACAGGGAAAACAATTTTCCATATTAAGGAAAATTATTTCACCAACAGTGGATTTTCGTGAGATATTTGTTGAGTAAGGGCAAAATGACGACATCAAGGAATGGATAATAAGCATTTCTCCTATATCCCTAACGTCCCTAGAGGAAAATGACTACTATCCTGAAGATCGCTGGAAAAAAGGGAGGTAGCTGTATTTTTCTTGTTAGATCTAGGGGCAATTTTCCCCTAAAACAAGGTAGGGGTCCGGTCTGTGATTTGTAAAAAGTGGCAAAAATACCATTTAGCGCCGTAGGGATAAAGATGATTCCCCAGCCATATTTGGACTTCAGTTAAAGACACTATCAGTGATTTGAAAAATATTCGAAATTTGCAGGAATAGCTTCAAAGTGAAGGATAAGTCTGTAAATTTCTCATAAGTTACCTTTTCCAGCTGTAGAATTGACAGAAAAGGAAGAAAACGGCAGTGTTCCAAGATACGATTCTCCATTCAATTACGTGTGGTAGTAAGTGTTCGTTCGGACAGTAATGACTAAAAACTCCGATTCTGTCCTTATTAGGTTGCTTCTGGTCTTATCATTTGCAGGGTATGTTAGGATACCTGTACTTGTTGCATACATGCAAAAATCTGATTTTTGATGATTTTTTCGATTTGCTGATTTAGCAAATCACTGATAGTGTCTTTAAGAACTGAGTAGCATAATTTACAAGGTAATACCCATAATTATGTGTTGCAACATTCACAAGAGCAAAAATTAATAGTATTGCCGTATAATGAAGCATAAATGCTTACTTTGCGGTACCAAAAATGTATTTTGTGGTCCTAAGACGTGTGGAGTGGAAATGATGTGTCGCCTTTGTGTGGTCCGTAATACACTTGACTGCCCGGTAAAATTAATCTTCAGAATTAATATATAGGTACAATAACATCAGGTTTGGCCTCTAAGATGGTATTGATTCTGTGGATATAAAATGCCTCCTCTCCTCAACATTTGACTGTGTGCAAAAGGTTTAGGAATTTCATGGTCGCTTGGATTTACTTTAGCAAATGCTTATGACATCAACCTTTTAGGGACCTGCCCAATTTAAATTAAAAAATATCCTCACCGTCATCATCATTTATAGTCACCGTGACTACATTTGGTTCCCCAGCGATAACATCTTTCCCGCCAGTTATCGTAAGAGTGAATGTTTCTGGCCCCTCTACCTCATCATCACCAATAATTTGTACGGGAACGCACTGCTCGGCGGTCCCTGTAAAGGCTATCTGTGTTAAAGGCCGGAAGTCTTCTTCACCTTTTGCAGATTCAGACTCTGACGTAGTAATCCCTTCTGAAATTATTTCTGTTAAAAAAATTGCAGAATATGTTCTGAATTATCTATAATTCTGTAAAGGGGTAAAGTAAAATCTTTCTCAAATGTTGTAGAATTGACATAAAATCGACATTAATTACTGGATAATGACTGAAATGCGAAAAATGATAAAACTACTACTTACGGATAGTTTTGGACGTGGTTGTATCGCCTTCCCTAACTACACACACGACAACTTCATTGTCGCTTTCACCAACGTTATACATTGATTGCTTCCAGTGGTATTCGACTGAAACGAAGTAAAACAAATCATGTCATGAAGGGATTAAAAGTAAACCGATAAATTCGGTTTTGACTTACTGGCACATTTGAAAAATAGTGCGCCCTCAAGATTTTTCAAAATCGGTATTTTTGCATGGTTGTAAAGATTATACAAAAGCCCTCACCTGAAATGAAAGACCAAATCAGCGTCAATATGGGTAAACAGAACGATTTTATAATTAATGTCGCCGGCGACATTAATTCAGCAGACGAAAATGGCGTTTAACACAAGAAAAAGCACGCCGTATGAATGTTTCCCATAATTCCCAATGCACCCTGTTTGACCGGTCTGTAACCTTTGTGGTTTTAATATCAGTGAGTACGAGTCTATGATATTCATGTAATATATACATTTGATGATTAAAGTTATGGAAAACTTAAAAGTTAGCCTACAAATTACATGGATGTCTTTAACCTCTTATTAACACCCTATCTGTTTTTTGTAATATTTCCCGGTCACAGGGCAAATGAATCCGAAAAGGGGCTGATTTAACCTGAATATCCGTGTTTGATTTCCCGATTTCCCCTCAAGATGTTTTTCTTTTTAGGGGACACTGTGCCCCCTTTGCCTCCACCTGGCTACACCACTGGTCAGTACTCATTTCCACCCTGCGCCCACAACTCCTCCCGACTCGTTCCCCTTTGGTTTCCTCGTTCATCTGAAATCGGATTTCTTTCCATCATTGTTTCCTTATCGTTCTGGATTTATTTGTTTTCTTATAGTAGGTGTATGGTATGCTTTAAAACCCGCAAACGTCTTCTTACATTGCATGTTACCCCTGTTAACTTACTCTCTTTTCCCATCTCAAAAATTCAGTTGATTCCGATTGTGGGTGTTGGTGTTATGAATTAATGTATCATAGTTTCCTATACAGGCTGCTTTGTTGTAGTTTGTGTCAGTGTACAGACATAAAATACAGAATGTTATATTATGCATTTCAGAAACGATCGCATCTACAGGTAATGTGGTGTTGAAAATACATTTTCAGAATTAAAACTCATGAACCTACCATCGTTGTCACGAATATGGACGTTGATGCGGTAAGGGTTGCCTCTATTTCCATTATGACAGGTAGACCCCTCTTGATCTTGCAGGGTGAGGGTGAAGAACTCGTCATTTTCAACCTGGTCGTCATCTTCTATGTTTACTGTGATCGATTCGGTGTCATAGTTGGCCTGGAATGTCACACGATTACTTGCAGGTAAAATGCTGAAATCATCATCCCCTGCTGTGATACTAGCAATCTCGAATCCTAAAAGTATTGATGAAATAGATACAATGTTATTGTTTTCATAGGCGATCAGTCTAAAATGAATTTCAACACTTCTTCATTTCACAATTCAGCGAGTACACAAAGTATATTTATAGTGACATTCATGGATCTGATGGTGATCATAATCACTTCTGTTACTCTTATTCCCCTGGTTCAGGGTGTCTCCAAAAAGCAGTGCAAGCATAAAAACTCCGATTTCTCAAAAACTGCTGAAGCTGTGAATTTCATTTTTATGAACGACATTAATTGTTCTCTTTTGTATAAATTGTGCAAATCCCAGGACAATCCGGCCCCGCAAACCACAGATATAAAAGACTATTAAAAGATATGTTTTTCATCCATTGCAATGGGATTTACAGAGTGATCAAGGGGGGAAATGTTAGTACAGGGAAAAATTTAAAATCGAGTCAAATTGTGTTTTAATGTAGACTAACAGGTAGAATAAATACCAAGTCACATGACGGGGTGCATTGTTCAATGTTGGAGTTTATCAATCTTTTATATAATTGGTGATCGCCAACAAAGTGCCATAGACTTACGTGTGTGCAAAGTGGATTTTCACCTTTTTTTTCCCTAGATGGCGGCTATTTTGTCAATTCAACTGTTTTCAACGCCGTTTTCAACGCCGTTTTCACCGCCGTTTTCACCAGGTTCTAACAAGATACTGTAGTTAATAAATATCCTCAAACAATTTTTGATATATGTCTACCCACATTTGAGAATTAAGCATAAGAAAAAGTAATTTTTTACCACTCTAATATCGTGTGCATTTTGTTGTTCCTCAGTTGTTAATATTCAATATAATGTCATGAATACAGCAGAACATTGAATGTGTTGGAAATCGCTCACTCGACAGCAGGACGGACAATTGATGTCAACTGTGTAAATCCCATTGGAATGGGTGAAAAACAGATGACCTTTAATAATCCGCCAGATCTCTGACTTGCGTGGGATGGCATGGGATCTGCACAATTTATACAAAAGAGTTGATTAGTATCCTCAATGAAAATGAAATTCACGGCTTCAGCACTTTTAGAAATCGGAGTTTATAATATGCTTGCACCACTTTTTTGGGTACACCCTGTATTCCAAAAATTATAATTGATTTTAACATTCCTTTAAATTTTATGAGTATTTTGGTATTTATCAGTTCCCAACAGGCCATTCTGTTAATTGTCAGGAACCGGATATAGAAAACAAAAATCATGAATATATGAAACACTTTAATATTCAGCCAAAAACAATTTTGCAAATATGTTTTCAAGAATTAAAAAGAAATGTATATTATGTTTCTGCTTTTACTGCCAACTATCGTCCAAAGCGTCGAAACACCACACACTCAACTTCCAAGTACTATCTAAGTTCGTAGTTTTACGAACCCCCTGGCGTGTGCTATGGTCAAGTAAATGCGGAGATTATAGTTAAGGCTTACATAGTGAAGCGGTAGGATTGTTCACAGTGCCGGTGTGGCAGGAGATATAGTCCCCCGGGCTCAAGGTCCGGGAACAATAGTGAACAATAGGGCAATCGATTCAGTTGACTCTTCACGTAACATTAGTTTCACGCTTTATTCCGTTGTCGTCTATGGAGCCCGGACTATGAATCCTGCCGGACCATATCTCCTTTCACACCGGTCTGCAATGTGGAGTCATGTAAAAAACCATACCGGTCGGTCCACCAAAACGCGGCTTATGAAGTCGTTTTATTTTACAAGGGTTCAGGAAGAGGCAGTTAGCCAAAATGTGGCTGTTCTTTTGCTGACGAAAATATTTGAAATGTTTCATCCCGCATTCATCGAGTCAATCGGGTGTAATTAGCCTTAGAGCAACACTTATATCACTGCAAAAGGAACCGATGCTATGGAAAATAGTATCCAACTTTCACATCATGTGGGACAGTAACTAGGTGAAATATTAGCAAAAACCAACTGGCACAAAATGAAATATCTTGCAGGGATTTTTGCCCCCTTTTTTGTCATAATACTTTTGTACCGTCAATTCATTACAAATAAATAAGAACCACCTTTCAGATTAGACTGTCGGCTCATTTTAAGGAGAACACCTCTATTACAATTATAATGAACACTTGCGACAAAAGTTATGACAGCAATAGTCCGTACTTCACGGGGAAAATTTTCTATTCAAAATCCAGAGGGTGTATTGAGTCAATCCCACAATGCACCAGTTTTGGGAAATTTCGCCTCAAAAGGTCATGTGATCCCACAAAAATCCTATTCTTAACACATAAAAACCCGGACTTTTGCGCCCATTTTAGCGTACAAATCGTTAGTACTTAGGGAATTTTTTGCATGATCATGAAATGTCTTGTTGTTCTTGAACTTTTGGAACACTTTTTATGCCTAAGTACTGACATGTGTTTAGTACAGTACAGTATAGGCACATTGCAATGCATCATGGGATTGATTCAAAACACCCTCTGTTCAAAATCTATGGGGGGCGCAAGTAAATTTTGCAATTTCCGTATCCACTGAATCAAGCTACAATCTTGTTCAAAATTGTCGGAACACTGCAAATTTGGTTACCGCCCCTCAATTCACTGTTGCATAACATGCATGAGCACGATACACTTGGTCAATCTCGCTGCATATTATTTTCAACACTGATTATGGAGGGGCGGGGTGGGGGGGAGATAAAGTTATAGCTACAATGCGTTTCAAGCCTATTATCTCTTGCATAGCTGTCAATATTAACAAGTGTTCCAAGGACTTATGAACAAGATTGTAGCTTTTATACTTGTACTCGCTAGCACATTGCAACACTAACTGTATAACTATTCGCACTTAATTAGCTCACAAATAAAAACATTTAATAGGACGATGCATTATTGGTCCTCTGCTCTCACATACGATCTTGCCCGTCTTGTATTTACACTTACCAATACTTTTGGTTTGTGCAACTCCCTCTCTAATGATGTCGATCTTGACTTGACCATCTCCTTCGCTTACGACAATGGTTCTGTCGGAACTCTCAGTACCTTCATCATCATCATCATCATCTTCTAGTGACCACTTATATCGGGCTGAAAGGTTAAAGTAAATATTCTCATCTCCGCTTAACCATGTTAACGTTTAGAACCGCTTAAGATTTTAAAATATTTAGGCACTTTTTAAATAACGTAGAGCGTTGGACAAAATTAAAAAGCACATGAATTCTTGCTTTATATGTTAGAGTACTAAACAAAAGAGTACATACAATCGTTGTCTTCAATGATGACAGTTGCTGTAGATGGTGCCTGCACTGAACTGCAAACTGATGGCTGAAGTGAGTCCAGACTAACCGTGAATGACTCGTCTTCTTCGTAACAGTTGTCATCTACTATGGTAACGTCACCATAACTAGTGTCCGTTGAAGTGGTTGTGGAAGAGAAGAACACGGACACTGCTTTATTATCGTAGTCGGCAGAGTTTGCAGTTCCGTCAGCAAATATTAGAGCTTAAATAAAAATTTCCAAATAGGGGTATGTTAGTGCAGTCCAGTTATTTTTAGGGTTTAAAACGCTCAAGTTGGTATTTTTTCTTATTGCACTATTGCAAGAATATTGGTGAAATGAACCTTGCCCATGAAACAACATCCAACAAATTGATATCGCTCCGATGTCAACCACTGACCTCTACACGTGGATAGCGGGTTGACGCATAGTTGAATTGTCGCCGAGTGAAACAACATGAAGTTGCTTTTCGCGGATTTCGCCTTAGCAATATGGCGGGAAACAATGCGTGCACCTGCTCGTGCACATATTCCACACAGATGTTCTATTGTTATACAAAATTCCTTTAACTTTGACAAGGCGCATGCATTGTTTCCCGCCGCATTGCTAAGGCGAAAAGCAACTTCATGTTGTTTCAATCGGCGACTAAGACCCGCTATCCATGTGTAGAGGTCATTGATGTCAACGGGTATAATCTAATGGCTTATGACCGAATTTTGACCCCTAATTGTTCATGAACCTTCTTGCATATACATGACTGACGTAATCTACCAGAAAATACTCATTCATCCCAGTCTGTAAGAATAGTGTGTTAGTCATTTTTTCTGCCCTTTAATGTGTTCTTCCAATGCAAAAGTTAACGTCACCGCATTTCTGAAACTGTTCCAATAGCTCATGATCTTCCCATTTCAAAGATTATTTCACCAAGATTTATCTTAGGTCATGTTGTTGACCTTTGACAGGTTCTTACCATTATCAAGTTTCTTTTCACCATGAATCCAAGACATTTTAATAGTTTACCTAAATGACATTTAGATGACTTCCGTATGTTTTTTTCATAGGTTTTAAACCAAATAATTAAGTTTAATGAATTTGCATAAATTGAAATCTTGTTCTTGTCTTCTTAACTTTCAAAGGTCTTGCCTTTCCCACTATCGGATAGTATTTTGAATGTGATTTTTATTAAATTAGGAATCCGCGATTTTAATGCTTTTATCTCATTGGCGGCCGCTTTTATATGCAACTAACCTGAGAAATTCTAAATAAAATTACCAAATACACCCCAATATCATTACAAAGGCATGGTTATTTTATACCAAAGTAACGTTAACAAATGAAATATTCATTTCTCTTTTAATACAGACACGTTGGGCAATTAAAATACCAAAGAACAATTTCATATTCATATGATGTGATCTATGATGTCACATGTTGACATTCAGGACGCCTTCTGTTGTTTTCTGGCAGGCAAAATATTACAATAGATTCTGTGTCAGACCACATAAAATCTGGTCATAAATTACTTGTAGAATCTTTCCTGATCTAAATCGGCCCCAATATGCAGCTGGTAGCATAAGCAAGCATGCTTAATAGTTCTTAGCCATCAGGAAATTTTAGCCAAATTGGTATTCTATTCAGCCTCAGCACGCTATCCTCTACACAAAAATGCATGATCGCATTTCTGGAATGGTAGGTAAAACCAGGTATAGTCCAGGCTACAGACCACGTGACCTTGTTATATCATATATATGTTTTTCAACGGTTTCTAGACCAGTTTTTCCTGCTGAATCTGAATCCGATGGATGCCAGATGAAAAACCTTGAGCATTTTCAAAGAAACGCAAAAATCCAAAATGGCCACCCAAAATACTAAAAACTCATTTGTTAATTGCTCAAAAGTTGTATTTTTTTTTGCTTTTTGCTTGTCCAGTCAAAACACCCATTGTGACCAATTATAATATGATTCATTAACCACCTAATTAAGAAATTCAATATGGCCGCCAATACAACAAATCTGATATTTTATCTACTTTTGACCGTAGAATGGTAACTTGGTATATGTACTTATGCTTTAGCAATCAATATGTTGATTGAGACGATTATGAATAGCTTTCAATAATTTGATAATCAAATCACTAAACCATTCAAGATGGCTCCAAATGGCAAAATTCATTACTACATATAGCCAAGAGCTGTAATGTATGGGAATGTCGCTATAACTCATTCAGAGCAGTTAGGATATCATAACATAATCAAAGTGATTGATATCTGCAAGATGGCATCCTAGATGAGCGTTCAATATGGCTGCAAATGTCAGTAAAGGCCAGCAATTCATTCACGCTGTACGCTAAATATATATTTTTTATGGTTTTTAGTTGGATTACTATTTTCAAAAATCCCATTAAGGCTATCTTAAGTGTCTTTGAGTTGTTATTCATCAAATATCCCAATATGGATGCCAAAGGATGCCTAAAACCTACTAAAACCAAGGAGACATATCTCTAGACTATTAGTGATCGGATTTTTCACCGCTTAGTAAGTGCCATTTCCAGCCATAGTAGATACCCATCTTTGATGGAATCTTACATGTATCGATTGCTCTGATTACCTAATGATATGTAAACTGATCTGATTGGCTTACACAAACATTGCACTACTAGGTTACACACATTTATCAATTAGAGGCATTTTAGAGTAACGGAAGCCATCTTGGACGCTATAATGAAGGAATTTTTAATCAGATTTTTGAAAAATATTTCTTATGGTTTTAATTAATTTCTTGACAGTCAAAACACCAGGGTAGATACCACAATTACCAAACTGCAATCAAAAGTAGATCACGATCAGACACTTTCTTGTATTGGCAGCCATATTGAATTAATTGATTGCGTGGTTACAGAATTTTATGTAAATAGGGCACCTTGAATGTTTTAACGAAACAGGCTGAAAAATTACAACTTTTGATTGAACAACATAAATGTTTTGTGTTTTGGTGGCCATTTTGATTTTTTGCGTTTCTACAAAAATGCTCAAGGTTTCTCGTCTCGCATCCATCGGATTCAGAATCAGCATAAAACCTGGTCTAGAAACCGTTGAAAAACACTATATAGTAATAAAACAAGGTTGATATTAGTTATCAATGAGTCTGTAGCCTGGACTAGTAGGGGACAATCAAGGATTACACAGGGGTCAACATTTTAAAATGATCCGGTCATGTTGAAAAGTATGCCACATCATTTGTCCGACCATAAGGATTCCGAAAAGGTATAGTTTGTACTATCTACAACCCAAAGTTTTGGAGTTAAGATTAAAAACAGCAAAAACAGGTCAAAAGGTTAAATTTCAGTTGTACAGGGGTCAATTTTTAATGTTGCTCCAATTTGGTTAAAAGTGGTGCAAATGATTGATGGAGCTCATAGGATTAAAATGAGGAATAGTTTTGAGTGTTTTAAATGCTTACTTACCACAGTAGGGGGAAACAAGGGCAGGCCCCATTGAATACAATGGACCTAGACCTTTGTATTATGGGATCTGATACCCCTGGTATAATAAAAGAGAATTACTGTATTTTGCGAAACGAAACGGAACTCCCATTGGATTACACGCTTTATTCCGTTATGCAAGTTGTGCATGCACGACGGAATATTAAGCGTGTAATCCAATGGGCGTCTCGTTTCGTTTCGCAAAATACAGTAAGCCTAATAAAGATTGCCCTCCTTTGAGTCTCCATGATGCCAGAATAGAGAATAAACCACGTTTCCTATAGCTCTTAAAAACCCTAACACAACTAAATCTCACAAAATCTCACAGCACTGAGTGAGAAAATGCACTGAGTCCACAATGTAGCGATAACGTCATCAAACCAAGACTCATATGAGCACGAAGTCGCTGGCCGGGCCAGCGACACCGCCGTAACGTGGTATCCCGGTGTGGCAGGAGATAGTCGTCCTCCGGACTCACAGTCCGGGAACAAAGTGAACAATAGGGCAATCGATTCAGTTGACTCTTTACGCAACATTAGTTTCACGCTTTATTCCGTTGTCTATGGAGTCCGGACTATGATACCTGCCAGACTATGATTACTTTCACATCGGTGTAGAATTATAGTCCGGCGTACTCATAGTCCGGCTACAACGGTAAAGAATAGAGCACTCAATTCAGTTGACTCTTCACGCAACATTAGTTTCACGCTTTATTCCGTTATCGTCTAAGGAGCCCGGACTGTGGCTCCCGCCGGACTATATCTGCTTTCACACCGGGTCATGGGACTGGGTTAGAGTCCCGCCCGAATTTGCGACTTTTCTTGTTCCCCTCTTCCCTCACTCCTTGAGTCCTTCCCGGTGTGGGGTTAGTTAATTAATTACTTGTTTATTAGCGTAGCATTTACTTAACAATAATGACAGACCATTGCCTTGATCTTTGGCCTTTCGGTTATTTCTCCCATAAACCTGAACTGCATTTTGTGTCTGCAGAAACCTGTTTTGTGGTCTAGTCAATTAAGGTTTTTACATGATTAATTTGATATAATAATAAAGAATCTTACCTGCTGTTCCTGCCTGCATTAGTCCTGAGCCGACGCGGTCGACCTGAATGCGCAGTGGTCCCTTGCCTTCACTAATGGGGTCAATTGTATTTATTGAGTACGTTATCGCTAGAAAATGAATAATTTTCAAATTGGAGATTTACTGCTGTCATACTTGGTAAACTTATTGGTTGATATTCTGAAAGGGAGTCTAACTTGAGACCTGGGTTTAAATCAGGATTAGTCCTATATGAGTGGACCTTTTTCCTTCCAACACTAAAAATGTCCTGTAACAGTTGAGAAATTTCCTCGTAGATGGGCCCGAACGGCCCACCCATCTATGAAGAATTTTCTCACCTGTTACATTTAACCTTCACAGCATTTTGAAAGGAAAAAGGTCCACTCATCATGTAGGACTAATCCTGGTTAAATCCTGGGTCTAAAGTTAGTCTCCCTTTCAGAATACCAGCATTGTGTATATTGTGTGTTCAATTGAAGGTGGGCGACTCATGGTTAAAATTTCCGTATGTTTTCCCTCCCATGGAAGCATATCACCGAAAAAATCTCATTACAAATTTTGAGTTAAATCAACCAGCCGTTTGGATAGCAGAAAACATCTGTATTGAATTAAATTAACCTATAGGACAGTGTGTGTTAATAAATGTGGTATACTAGAGTAAGGAGTCGGTTGTCTCCTACTTCATGTTTTGTGGCGACAATTTTTAAGTTTAAAAGTTTAAAGGGCATCAGAGAATAAAAAGGTGCAGTTTTCCCTATCTGGAATGGATTGTTCAAAATGTATTAGCAAAAAAGTTCAAATGTCAATATTTTGCTCTACAGGGATCAAAATGCAAAAAAATTAAACTATTTCTATGGGTGCAACACAGATCCTATTTTTTAAGCAAAGCTTCCTTAAGATTATCATATGGATAGTACTCTAGTTCTCCATAAGATTTTGCCTGCCTTTAACAAAATGAGAGGGCGAGGTGGCCGAGTGGTCTAATTAAGGCGCTAAACCGTCGGCAGGGAAAAAGATCGATCGAGCGACCTGGGTTCGAGCCCTGTGAGAGTAGGGTTTCTTCGTCATACTCAAATAGTTCCTATAAGGTCAGAAATTGCATAATTGCACGCACATAGCGTGATTATTGAATTTCTCCTCGCTCCCACCCTTTGCGTAGAATGTGCAGGTGTATGCAGTGGGTGACCGGCGCCTCATGGTTCGGAGAGTCATGTAAAGCTGTTGGTCCCGTGTGTCAGAAGAGTCAATTCTGAGCACGTAAAAAGTTGCAGACCTCATCGATAAGAGTAGGGTATCATCCCAGGTCTGCTACCTGCACTCATCACTCTAGGTACCAGAGTCCCTTCCAACCCGCACTGGGCCAGCGTGGAAGGGTAGGCATTAATCCAACATGGTAACATGTTGAGGCTTTCGTCCTGTGGTGGACTGGCATAGCTGATGATGAATGAAGTGAACAAAATGAGGTGAAAATCTCTCAATATTGCGTTTGATTACTTTAGAAAATGTTTCAGCGCAGAAGTTGTTAAAGGTTTTCGTACACACACGAAAGCGCACATAAAAGCTATTTACATTACTTTTTCATAATGGCCTTTTTGGGGGCAATATATTCCAGCGATAGGACCATAGACCTTGCATGTGACCTTGCAAAAAAGGCTTCATGAAATATTGATTTTCTAGGCAATATTGACCTGCTGATTCCAAATCGTGATGATTTTGAGATAAGGAATGGGGTTAAATTACCAGGGTCAAATTTGTAAACGTTTCATAAAGGGTTAAACAGGTGTACAAACATGTTCATCTAGTTCTAAGGATTAAAAAATGGTAACGTTTGCTATATCTAAGGCATTTACTTTTAAACAAAAGGCTTAAATGGTTCACTTTTAACCCAGGGTAGACTATTGTAATGAACAGATTTTTCTTAACATGGGCTCAAATTCGTCATACTTAAATATAGTAATGTAAAATGTGTGATTTGTTTGACATTGGGGATATAATTAAGGGGAAAGGGTGTTAAGGCCCACGGGGTTATACACCACTAACTCGCTCAATACACAGAAGTCTATGGAAAAAATTGCAAATTTAAGCATGTTTCTTTCACATTTAAAACTCTCTCAGAGTATATAGAACAATATCACCCCAAAGTACAAGCTAAAATCACCAAATAACCAAATTTTCAACATATGATGACCAGAAAAGTTTTAGTTACGAAACACCAAACGTCCGATCGCTCAGTACAAGATGCTCTATAGTCGCTGCATCTGTTGATGTGAAATTTCTGAGCGCGGAATTGGCTCAAATGCTCAACGGTGCAAAAGTTTGGTCATCGAGATTCGGGATCAGCAGGTCAATGTTGCATAGAAACCCATCAAAATATTTAGTGCTGACTACATTGCAAGATCATAATATGGGCCTACGACAGGCCTAATACAAAAGGTATCAAGTTGTTAAGAATGTCCACATATTTCGTAAACATTTGGCCTGTACGTTTTAAGTACAACGTACAATGCATTGTGTACTGTAAAGAGACAAAGGGTAACCTAACAACAACAACAAACCATGCACAAAAAAAGTTAACCAGGTTTAAAGTTCCACCTGGTCTAATTCAAAATTAGTTTTGTCCAAAATGGACAGTTATTCACATTTTTTTCATAAAGTAAAAAGTAAATTTCAGAGATAAATAAAAAATTACCTTCATTGTCGCGTATTTCAACAGTAGTCCAGCACTGTTGGCCAAATTGAGCTCCAACAACATTGCTGAAATAAACATTGAAGGTTTCGCTAGCTTCACAAATGTTATCGTCCACAATATCTATCGTGAATTCTTGCGAAGCAGGTGCAGTAGAACCGATCCACGATAGTGTTTTCGGGGCATTTTTTGCTATATCATTGAAATCACCAGAACTATCATCAGTATAGTAATCTACAAAGAAAAGAATATGATAATTATAATGATATGAAAAACAATAACATCAAACCAAGGAGCGTAATGGAGAGTGACCCCCCCCCAAAAAAAATATATCTTTCGTAGTGAATACAAAAATACTTGCAAAAACTTGCAAATCCCGCTGGCGGGGACTACTTTTTTAGTCAAAAGTCAATACAGAGCAAATATGCAAATGAGGTCATTAATATCGTCGCTGTGTGGGAAAAACCTCATGTGTATTTGACCTTTTAAAAGCAAAATTCACATGCAGTAAAAACGCTAACATGACAAAACCCCATAATTATGTAACATTTTCGAGAGGCACCAAAAACTGAATAATTTGCTCACTTTGTTATGCAGGTCCGTGTTAATCATGCATACCATTAGTTTTTTAAGCCTGTACCAACAACTTGCGCAAGTCATACTGGGACCTGTTTAAGAATCTGGTGGATTCAGAAGTGCCCAACCTCTCGACACCAACCTCCTCCAACTTGGACAATTCTTACACAGCTTTGTGTAAACTCTTTATTAATATAGTAAAGAAGACCATCCCACGTGGCTATCGTCGCAGTTATTTCCAATCCTGGGATGAGGAATGTGATACTCTTCACAATAATTTCCTGAATTCTGAACCCGTGGAAGAAGCATTATCCAAGGCTTCAGATCTGACAAACTGCTTGGGCAGGAAACGGTCTAGGGTATCGACTTCACTCACTCTAGCAGGAAGGCCTGGAAGACTATAAACCACCTCACCGACAGAATTCCAAACCATCGAAATGTCCAGTGACTGACAACTCAATCGCTGAGCAACTCCTCACAAATGGTCGTTTCAAGGACATTGATAAGGATTACACTCGGTCTGTTAAAAAAGATCACCAAACTTCATCGAGCCCCTGGCGTGGACGGGTCACTTTCAACATCCTTCTCACTAGATGAGCTCACCTCTGATATCAGCCAACTAAAGAGTGGAAAGGCACAGGGGCCTGATAACATACCAGCGGAGTTCCTGATGCACTGCGGCCTGATGTCTTGAATGGCTCCAGGAGTTCTACACATGTTGCCTCACCAACCAGTCCTCACCCAAGATCTGGAGGAGAGCTACTATCATCGCACTCCCAAAACCAAACAAGCCTGTCGACAACCCTAAGAACTACCGCCCAATATCACTACTATGTGTTTGCTTCAAACTCCTCGAGAGGATGATCTTGGCCCGGCTGGAGGATTTCGCCGTGGCCGGAGCACTGTCCGCCAGATTGCAAAACTCACAAATGATATTGAGGAAAGTTTTGAAAAGCGTTGTAAGGCAGGCGTCATCTTGGTGGAGCTTACTGCAGCATATGACACTGTGTGGCACCAGGGCTTGACACTCAAGCTTCTCAGGACCATCCTGGATCGTCACCTTGTACAATTCATATAGTCGTGGTCACGACATACTGTCGAATCTGTTGCGTTTTTTTGTTGGTCAAATTGAGTTAATAGTTGATTCTGGTTGCATTTCATGTACTGTATCCAAATATAAAATTGAAATGACATCTCTTACCCAAAATATCCCTTATCGAATAACACCCATTTGTATCAAACGGGTTTCACAAACAATCGAATACGTATTCGATTGATTGGTGTGTCCAAATAGCACAAAGCAAAGCGAACGTATTCGCTGGAAAGATTGCTACTTCAGTGATCAAAATCGATAATAGGTCGGTCAAGAACGATGAAATTTACCTTTCTATAGGCCCTACTTCTTTGTCATGTTACTTTACATTTTTATTTGTGCGTTTTAATTATGTTACTTTTACTAATTGGAACCTACGGTCTGTGCATCGAGCAAACGAATTGCCCTAGTTTTGTAGTTTATTTTATTTGGTTATAAACCAAATTTTTCACTTTTAGGGCCATAGTGACATTCAAATTCAAGTTTATTTTCCATCATAAAAAAACATACAAAAACACATAACAAGATCATGGGGGAGGTACAACAAAAAGCAAGAGCCTGAAAAAGTTGAACCCCCTTACTAGTAAAAAACAAAACAAAAAAGACACATTACAGCAAGCGATATAGTTCCATAGAACATGTACAATTTGTACAATAATTGTGTATTATTGTATAATTATACAATACATTATATCAGTGACACCGTAGTAATTGCATATGACAATTGGCTAAATATCACAATTGGCTAAATCAGAGGTAAATTTTAGATACGTATTTATGTAAATCAGAGGTAAATTTTAGATACACATTTTAATATTAATTTTGGAGTAAAATCAAAAGCTGAAAAGAGCAATAATATTCCTTTTAAAATTGACCTAACGTTTTTGAAATTTTAACGTGGTTTGCTAATTGGTTCCAAATTTTAGGACCCGCATTTAAAATATTGCTTACACGATATGCATGTAATTGATAATCAGCTTTATTTCTGGTATTATAATTATGATTAGACTTATGATCGGTAAACATTCCATCGAAAGAATGTGGAAGCAAGTTGTTTTTGTATTTATACATGAATATACATTAATCCTCGTTTATCAAATAAAAGAGGTTACCAGCCCAGGTTTACATTTCCTCCGGTGCCCAAAAACGTTAAAAATGTAAAAAGCTTCCAAATACTTGTTTTCACATCCTTTCCGGTCATTTTGGCGAAACAAATGTGAAGGTAGTACTGTCACCGGGGTTAGCGTATGCGCCGTCAAAGTCAATTGGTGGGGGAGTGGTTGCCAACTAAGAACAAATCATTTGTTTAAATATTGTGTACAGTATGGCTCTAAAATTATGTTTATATAAACCTAGTAATTTTCCATCACTTGGGGCCAAAACGCACATGAAAATCCGATATTCCCACCTTTTTGGGGCAAAATTTCATTTTTGCATTTTATACACATTATGCGTGTCTTTGGAATGAACCATTTTGCCAACTTGCGCACTTTGACGTCATTGTGACTGCATACTTGGTACCAACATCGCAATTATTTTTTGCCTTATAATAAAGAATTCCCGGGGTGGTTACCACCCCACCCCATATTAACTGTTAATTCGTTTAAATTTAGATATAATATAAAATATATATATAATATATAATAATATATATAATATATAATATATATAATATATATAAATATATTCATATCCTCCAAAACTTAAAATTAAGAAACATTCCAGTTGCATTTTAAATGTTTCCTGAGCTTCATCCGTGGACAATGTTCTGATGTTCTGATCAAGCAAATCCCTGATAGTGTCGTTAATATCCAAAAAGCTTATTAAATCCCTCCATTTGAAAAACAAATCATAATATAAAAAGTGTTGCAACATGCATAATATTTATTAATTTTTAATAACAGGCAGTGCAATGTTTGTGTTCCTTAAAGCTCATACCAAATTGATGTTACAGTATGTATTAGATGATAGAGAATATATTCCAGAATTACAATACATTGAATTTATGTTTCAAATCTACTCCAGAAGTAAAAAATAGTGAAAATCCAGGACTTTTCCCAACAGCCAGTGAGCCTGCTCCGAGTAAAAGCGGCGATTTGGGCGCATAGAGCATGACGTACACTGTTAAAAAAGTTTCCGTAAATTACGGAAATTTCTGGCAGCAGTATTTCCAGTCATTTTTAGGGTAAATTTACAGAAATTTCTGTCAATTAACGGAAATTTGACAGTAATTTTACAGAAATTTGTCTCATATTATGGAAAAAATGTGTATTTTAACAGAATTTTTCCGTAATTTGAAATTCCGGAAATATTGCTGCCAGAAATTTTTGAAATATTTCCGTAAATTAACATTTTTTATGTTTTTTGTTTTTTATTTTTGTTTTTGTAAAACAGATTTTCCGTAAATTACGGAAAATCTGTTTTCTTAATTAACGGAAATTTTTAACAGTGTAGTTAGTTTTTCACTGGACAGCTGAACAGTTAATTGCACGCTGCCACGCTGAATACACAGGTTAGCCGGCAAATTGCAAGTTTCTCTCTATTTTGATCAATATAGTCAGAACATTTATAGAAAGATTCAGAATTTTCCGAGTTTGAAATGGCCTGTGAGAGCTGTGATTCAATGGATTCAACTGATGAGAGCGATGAAGGAGAATTTACGGTGGAAGTAGCAGGCGGTGATGATGAGCTTCCCTTGGCCGGCGATAACATCCCTCAAGCGCGGCGCAACATCTTATTTTGCCGGGTAAAGCCCCGTACGTGAAGCTCAATTTCACGGGAAGCTCAAAGTATGGAGGTTGACGATCCCAAGCACCGGTAGATATAGGCCCTAAACTACGAACGCCGCTTAGGAAATACTAATTGGCAAATTGAAATATTTTACTATTATATTAAATTAATATAGAGTAGGCCTACTGAAATGTTAATTTTAGGAGCTTTTAGGATTGGGATGCTTATTGTTCTATTTTCACACGTCCACAAAGCACAACAAATCACCCGACGGGCTACAAAGTGTGAGAATCGAGTATCAACGGTATTTTATCTGAACATAAACACTAAATCAGTTCATTAATTCCCGTTTTCTTGGACTAAGATCATGTTTTCTACCGATTCTAGATTCATCTATTGACATGTTTATTATTTTGCTTGCACGAGATTCGGTCTGACTTGATGCGTGATGGGCCGTGTGTAATACTCTGAATTACCAAGCACACGGCCAATATGGGGCCATTCTCCGTTAAAGTGTTCAAGTTTGGTCTGCAAAATGACGAAATATCAACATTAAGGAATTCCAGAAAATCATTGAAAATCGTAAACTTTAATATTCTCAGAACACGGAACAATGCATGGGTGATCTTAAAAATATATCCGATTTTTAGTATATTGCCTAACGTTAACACTTAAGTAACGTATCTGTCGTAACGTACCTGTCGGGCCTTTTCCTTAGTCGTGCTGTTCTTGATGAAAGTATGTGCTTCACCAACTTAGTCTCTATACGTTATCAGGTATTACCTTCATCCTAAAGCATGGTGTGGTATTCGACTTTATGTATCACACCGTATTGCAAGAGCGTAGCAGGAGGGAGGTAACGTATCTGTCGCGGTATGAACGTAATATGAGGGATTTCTTTCATTACTAGGGCTAGAAATTGTTACGTTGAAACCAGATTTTTATGCAAAACATGTATAATATAACATGACATCTTCTCGATTTATCACATATTGGAACATAGGTATTCAGTTATTTTTAGCAATTTTGTATCCATTTGAATTATTGTAACGTATCTGTCTGCACTATTGGCGATATGCTCTCAGAGAACTCTTGCGAAACTTTAATAATCCAATATTATCATGTTTTAAACTTAACAATTAGTGCATAATAGAGGCTGATAAAAATGCAATGCAATCTGTGATATGCGCTCTTGTGTAACGAGCAGGGACACATTTTAAAGAACGGATTTGGGCTGGCGACATTGCGAAAAGCAAGAATTATGCATCTTTAGCCTTATTGCTTGATACTTTCTCATCCGGTTACAACATCTAGTCCGGATCATTTTGAAAACGTAACTCCTAAGTATAATTATATTCATAAACATTCATTCTTAATGGCCAAAAACAAGCTTTAAACTGTGCATGACTGTGAGCGACACTAAAAACGACTTTTTGAACACTTTATCGGAGAATGGACCTATGGCGTTTGCTTCGAAAGGGGTAGGGCCAGGGGATCGGGAATACCGACTTCAAAAGCTTTCAAATAGGCCTACTAGATAGAAATGATACAAATATTCTTCCAATATTGTTCTTATGTCATGGTTTTCTGTTAGAGAGTACGATTTCATTCAAATGTTCACTCTAGCACAGGGAACCTTTACGTCGTTTTTTGACATTGGTCGTCGACACGAAATGAAGGTGATTCGTAAATGTGAAATGGAAAAGATTTTTTATTTTATCCTCAATATCGCCAACGTAAACGTTATAGTAATTACAAAACAATATTCGTGTACTTACAGTGTGAAATAAATCGGCGCGTCATTGCTATTTTCTGCCTTGCACGGAAAACCTTTCAACTTTTACGCAAAATTTACCCTACTGATTTGAAAAATATACAGGAATTGTTTTTTGACAAAAATATTATTCTGCTTCATAATTGCTATGTAGAAAGGACAATCGCTCTATATTGTATATAGACTATCCCCGGAGACTATCGCTGTGCGGGGATTTCCTTCGGCTGGTGAAACGCCAACTACGTCATTTTCCGTGTTGCCATTAAGGTATGGACCAAAAGAAAACGACTTTTCTGCTAATTAGGGATGCGTTGGGCGCATTGCAGTTTTGACCTCATAACTCCTCCAAATGTTGGCCAAAACAGCTGAAATTTTGTATATACGATCAGGAGAGCATTAGCTTTAATTTGGTATATAATATGGGTGTACCATTTTGTTTGACCTTTACACGCGAGATATATGGTTTTTCCTGCAAGAAATGAGATGAGATTTTATTTTAGGAGCCATATTTGTAATAGGTTGTAATTTTCTAAATTCGTTGGTCATCGTGGTCAGTATGCGCTATATTATACAACGAACGATATGCAAGAGTTAAAGTTTCTCGTTTTAATCCCGTATGGGAGTCGTTTGTATACAAATTTGCATCACCATCACCACACATCGCCATCATCAGTAGTCGCCATCATCAGTAGTCGCCGTCGTCGCCGCCGCAGCAGCCGCCGCCGCCGCCGTCGAGCTTCGATGTTTCATTATTTCATCGTTATTGCTACCATCATTGTTATCATGGTGGCATCGTCAACATTTTAAAAAGCAAAACCCCCAGCTATACTAGTAATCGCATGCACCAGCAGTAGTAATCAACGGGATTCATGAAGTCGAATACATACTCGACTCCTAAGAACACAGCGGGGTCATGTTGAAGCCTTCTCGCGGCGGCCCTGTGGGGTCATGTTGAAGCCTTCTCGCGGCGGCCCTGTTAATGTCACATCACCTGTTGTGGCTAACTGATTCAACAACTTAAGTCCAAACATCGTGTTTTAAAACACCACAGTGAACATCTTGAAGACCCACCCTCAATTCTAAGCGGCTGAGCTACTCACAGAGGAACTTTCCTTATGGCAAGCACCAAAGTTTGTATCCTGCAGCTGAACGTTGAGGGTCTCACCCATGCTAAGCGTGACATCATCTTACAGCTCTCCAGGGAGAACGGAGTGAATATCATAAAAAAAAAAAAAAAAAAAATCTACTTTGAACCTAAAGCAGTTTGTGGACAGCCCATCTAGCAAGCCCAAAGGCTGTGACCTTGATAGGAAAGCATGGGTCAACCTCAACAGACTCAGAACTGGCGTTGGTCGTACAAAGAACTTCCTTCACAAGATCGGAGTAGAACCATCACCAAACTGCGATTGTGGAGAGCCACAAACCATTAGCCACATCATAGATGACTGTGAGGTTTACAAGTCCCCAAGAGGAATTCCAGGCCTGATCAACCTGGATGATGAAACTATCAGCTGGTTAAAGACGGATCTTCCACTGTGATTTTGGACTTGCACGAACGAACGAGCGAATGAAAAAAAGTTTTGGATTTGACAAACTATCAAATCACATTCAGTGGCCATTTTGATTAAGAAAAGAGTTGTTTCTTGGTATTTCAATACTCTCGTCAGTTAGAAACCGTTCTTTAACATATATGACTTAAAAGACCATTTCCTTTTATTTCATTTATACTTACACGCATTCATAAGTAACTCAAACTTTCAAACGCCGTTTTCTTAGAACTAGCATTTATGCTGATTCGACAGTATGCAGAACCCACGACGATATGCAACTGCTAGCAAACCGTAGCTTATTCTCAAGACCAGTGATGGACAGGGTAGCCGTCTGCGTCGCCTGATAACGGAGTACCACAAGGATCTGTACTGGCTCCTATGCTTTTCAACTTGTATATCAGCGATTTACTTTAAACATATTAACGTACATTACTTTTACCAATGACCCTCTATGCTTTGAACACTGCACATCGTATTAGCCGAAGAGCACAGACTATTAAGAGCGCACGGACTGGGAGTGCTGGAAAACTTAATTGCTGTGCGCCCATCACAAACAGTTCTCACCCGTAAAAAAGTACAGGTTGTCCCTATATCAGCGCGAATCGAGTAAAATCTTCTAGCGCACCGACGACCTCCGTATTACTAGAACTGCGCTCTTCCACCTGAGCTATCAAGCCTTGGTTGGTAGAGGAGCGATAGATATCTATTGGTGTTAAAGTCAGGGACAGAATTAGCCGACCAATTGCGCGTATGTCAAGGTTTGTCAATCAGCGTGGCGCGGACTGATTGGTTTGAATGTGTAGTATGGGCGGGGCAAGTTCGAACGAACAAAATGATTTAAAATGTCAAAACATGCCATCCGACATTTGTTCTGTACCGTCAAATTACTTCAGACGCGCAATTGGTCGCCTTATTCTGTCCCCGATTATAGGTCTGTGCATTTTATTTTTCTGGCGAGTTCAAGAAAGTCTACAGTAACCGGAAATAATTTGTTTTATTTATTACGCTTTATCACTGGTCTTCATTATACAATATAAAAATAGAAAACTATGATATTGCACATTAGAAAAATTAACCCAAAACTCCAGTTTAAGTGTTTTAACATTCCTCTTTTGTTTGGTCTTTTTATATAGTACGTGAATCAAAACAAAATGTGCAAGGATTGCAGATGAACTTGACCTTGATAAAATCACTGAATCATAGATTTGTTGTTTTAATAAAGCAAATCTAATATACTTTGTTGAAAAAATGAAAGAGATCGACTGAAAAATAAGCCAGATATGACAAAATTTGTAAGCACACTTTTTCCTCAATTCCAATGGGATTTATACAGTTGGGCAAGATTATTGTGTTACTACAGGGAATAGCAATGAAATGACCCTTGCTATATTGTTGAATTGATATGAATAGTCATATTCTCCTTTATTGATCCTCAAAAGGAATTAAATGTTCACACAAATCTCACCCAATTAATCCTGAAGTGTAAATGAAAAGGGTTTTCAACACTACTACCATGACTACCGTTATCCAGGTATAGATACAAGCTACATGTCAATAGGGGACTAAACGCTTAGCGATATCCTAAACAATGGGAAGATCTTGTTTTCTTGCTCTGCAATAGGTGAATTGCTGTTTGGATTTGTCATATCACTTGGCACATCGGTATAAGTAGATTCATTGACGTTGACATCATGATATTGTTTATACATTTTCACAAACACAAGTTTAATGTGTAAATCCCATAGGAATGGTGAAAAAGGGGGTGTGCTTACAAAACCCGCCATATGTAGCTTATTTTTCAGTCGATTTTTCATTTTTCAACACATGAAAGTATATTAGATGTGTTTATGATATAGTGATTACATTAAGGTCAAGATCATCTTTAATCCTTGCACATTTTTTTTTATTCACGTAGTACTTCTCTTCATTTTAGTTCCCTTTGTTTAGTTCGAGTGTCAAAAGGCTTCCCTTTAATTTAGTGCTTTAGTCGCCCAGTAACCGACATGATTTGGCACTTAGATGGATGAAAGTTCAGATAAATAAATGTCAACATTTATATAGCGCCTTTCACAAATATCAAAGCGCTTTACATTTATCCCGCTGCCACTAGAATATGTCAGCTGCCTCACAAATGCCCAAGGCATACTCATACCTTTGGGCGGCGCTCAATGGACAATATTCCTAACAGCTCCCCATTTTGCACCTGGGTGGAGAGAGGCAAGCGAGGTATAAAGTACCATGCCCAAGTGCACAACACATTGGCCTCAGCGAGACTCGAACCCATGACCTTTGGGTCATGAGTCGGTTGTGGTATCCACTGGACCACAAGATCCCAAACATTGCTCCACTCAAAAGGGCATTAATATCTTTCTGAAGATGACAATCGGAAATGTGTGAAATTGACATGTAACATTTTAAATCATCTGCAAATAAGGCAATAGAACTGCTGGGGAACGCTGAGCATGTCGTTCATATAAAGAAAAAGCGTTGGGCCCAAAATAGATCCTTGGGGGACACCTGACACCACCGGTAACCAATCAGAAATTGAAACCAATTGAAACCCTCTATAATACCTCTTTGCTCCCTCCTATTAAATAAGTCCGAAACCAATTTAAAAGATCAGAATGAAACCCATATGAACGTAACTTATGAATAAGAAGTTTTTGTAAGACTATCAAAAGCCTTAGAAAAGTCCAAATCAATCATGGCGACTTGGCCAGCTTTGTCCAGCACAGAACTAACGTCACGGAGAACAGACAGCAGTTGAGTAACGGTGGAGCGACCTTAAACGAATCCGTGTTGTAAATGATACAATTGATGTTTAATTGATGGGAAAACTAAATTGAAAATGGGTATTTCCATAATTTTCCCACAGATACATAACAGGGATACGGGTCTAAAATTATCAACTTACTGCCTGTCGTATTTTTATACACCGGGATAACATTAGCCTTTAAAGACACTATCAGTGATTTATCCGACAGATTTGAAATTTGCAGGAATTGTTTAAACGTGAAGAATAAGTCTGTAAGAATTCTCATAAGTTCATTTTTCCAACTGAAGAATTAAAAGAAAAGGAAGAAAACGGCAGTGTTCAAAGATACGAATCTCCATTCAATTACGTGTTGTAGAAAGTGTCCGTTCGGACAATTATGACTAAAATAACCGATTTTGTCTTTATTAGGCTGCGTTTGGCCGTATCACTTGCAGGGTATATTAGAATACTAATACTAGTTCCAGACATGCAAAAATCTGATTTTTGATGATTTTTTTGTTTACCTGATTTATCAAATAACTGATAGTGTCTTTAACCAATCATCGAGTAAGATACCAGAGCTGAGTGAAATGTTGAATATATGGCACAGAGGTGTTGAGCTCTTAATATGTAAGATTTATTACGAATACAGTAGGCCCTATGCATTGAAGAGTAATGTAGATCTAGGTGCACGATATGCGTTTTTTTTTTAAATAAAGTTCCACTTTCATCTACTTACTTTGCGTGTAAATTAACTTACCAACATAAACACAAGAACCTCCGGTACGAGTTGCTGCTATGGTGACCCTGCTTGCATCTTCGTCAATTTTAGTCAGGGTTGTCGAAAACTCCACCGTCGCCGATCCATCGACTGACACTGTTATTTTTAAAAGTATCCAAATAAGACTGGGTTTTCATTTGTTTGCACACAAAGAATTACATAATATGGGGTTGTATGCTTGCATATTAGGTAGAATTTTAATTACTGTATACGTTTGACCGAATTATGTATTATTTTAACAAATTTAACTATTTTTTTTTACTTTGAAATGGGTTTTGTTCTTAGATAACAGTAGGTTAGTATGATTGACCACATTTTAAAGGCATTTTTGTTTATCAAAACGATTCTTGGGCCTTATATTTCACTGGATAAAGAGGAAAATATGAACTTTCTTTCAAAATCGGAATTTTGATGGGGTAAATTGGGGGCGGCAAAGTTGTCGATCGGTCATCCACATGAGGGGAAATATTACATTTGAAAGCGAGATTGTAACTGAAGCATGTTGAAGATGAACATTTATGTTCGAGGGAGAAAACGCACACTCACGCACACACACACACTATTTTAGACTGCAAGAGCAGTATAAGGAGCCTGAAGACCATATCATGGAGAGGTAGGCATACGTCTTAGCTCCACACGCGCTTTTCTTAAAGCCAATAACAGCACTTTTTTGAAGATGGCCCGCAATATTCCAGATATATTGAGATTTTTGCAGAGTTGCATTGGTAATTGACTTGTAAAAAATGCCTGCGAATGGTATTGATCAAAACTGTCGCAAAAGGAATTTTGTAATTACAATAATTAATATCGGAGATAACCGATAATAATTTAACGGCTGTTGGAAGCGTTAGCGTCCTTGCAATATGAAATAGACGGGAAATTGCGCCATGGACGTGTCAACGCTCATCCTTAAGTTGTTCCGTCGGTTCAGAAAGTCAAGTTAGAAGTCGGTTTCGTGAGGGGACACAATTTCATCAGGGACGGACATAAATTTGGCTTTTCCAGCTCCGCCATTAAAGTACAATCAGGGATCCCGGTTTTAATTACAAAATCGTTTATTTTATGACAAATACGCATTTTTTAGCAAACCCACTCGCAGGTATAGACATTACCTACCCAACACAACTGTAGAGATATCGGGGTTCAAATTTGAAAATCAGGGGCACTCTTCCAAAGTGTGCTGTTATTGCTTTAAGGTTGGATCATTGGCAAAGGCGACGGGGCCCAGATCCCGGCCCAGACCGTTTTGAAATTGTAAAAAAATGTTGGCACTGATGAAAGAAACATACCAATTTTAATTTCTTCCAACATGTCCAAAAGGCGTTTTAGAGATATTTCGCCTAATGTAATTTATGAGTAGTTGATTGAGTTGTATTTCCAATAACGGTCATTTAGATTTAATATTCGTGACCAGGCCTAGCCTTGAGTCAAGTGTGTGTGTGACCGTTCGATATCATGTTCGATATGCGTAAGAGCGCCCTCCTACCGTTAAGTCTTAGAATACGACTATTGTCTAGAGGATTATCAAAAATCGTGCACTTTGTGATAGAATTGTAACACTTGGCACACACTTAATATGGACCATAACTCAACATTTCAAAACGGGACCCCAGCTGGATTCGACCTGTGGCGACCATGGCGGTCATTTTTCAAAATGGCCGCCATTCTTATTTTCAAAGTCTCATATTTCCGTTAATAACACCGATACGAATTTGATTTTTGTGTCTATACCTATGTTTTCAAGGTCAAGGAATCCAAATAAAAAAAAAAAAAAAAAAAAATGGTTCTCAATTTGATTTCACATCTTTGGAATGTACTCCTCAACCCACGGGAGTGTGTCATTGCTCCACACTCAAAACAAGCAAACAAATATAAAACAATATTAACTTAAACACAGTTATTTAATTAAAGGTGATTCTTCCTCATATGATAATATATCAATTAATAATCATTCTATATGCTATTGCTTATAGTCTAGAGGATTATCAAAAATCGTGCACTTTGTGATAGAATTGTAACACTTGGCACACACTTAATATGGACCATAACTCAACATTTCAAAACGGGACCCCAGCTGGATTCGACCTGTGGCGACCATGGCGGTCATTTTTCAAAATGGCCGCCATTCTTATTTTCAAAGTCTCATATTTCCGTTAATAACACCGATACGAATTTGATTTTTGTGTCTATACCTATGTTTTCAAGGTCAAGGAATCCAAATACGACATATTTTAAATATCTTGTGTCCGCCATTTTGTTTTCCAATATGGCCGCCAACTTGCACCAAAATTGACATATCTCTTTATAATTTTATTTGAAATAATAATATTGATTGATTTTTGTGTCTATACCTGTGTTTTAAGAGTCAAAGAATCTAAATATAATATACGTTTTGATATCTGGTGTCAGCCATGTTGGTTTCGAATATGGCCGCCAATTGACACTATAATATCTTTGTTCAAAATATTGATACGGACTTGCTTTTGTGTCGGTACTTATGTTATTAATCCAATCATGCCAGTGTTGTTAATGTAAGTATGTACTTTCACGTTTTCACTATTATAATGTTTAGCATTAGTATAGTGTTGCATGTATAGTGTAGTATGTAGTGTACATAAATAATATTGCACAATTAACAAGGCATTAAAATAACAAAGATATTTCACATAAAATGATACCAAACTTGAGGGCCTACTGTCGAAGGAGGACTCCACAGATGAATGTCCGAATGTTTCTTCCATTATTGAGAGGTTAGTATGATCATGTATCACCATGGGATTCCTGAAAAAAGTAGCACTAATAGTGAAAGCGGAGGCTATTTACTCAGAAAGGTAGAGATTGAAAACATCCCACCAACAAAAACCCAACTCAGCCCAGCCATCTGTTGCGAGTAGGTATGGTGGCAGGTCATATATGGGGCCAAGCAATAATAAGCCACCATAGTTCCCAAGTCCAGCAGACTTTGTGTGGCTTGGAAGCATCCAATGCGCATTGGAAGATGAACTGCAATATTAGTAGCACAATGTGTTGGAACATGACTCTCTTTTTGCCCCCGATATTTGCCGTATTTTCTCTTAAAGGGAATTAGCAGCCGATAATAAGCGAATCGAACAAATGTGGAGAATTGGATGTTTTTAACTTATATACAGGATAAATGTGTACAATTCATTAAACGGCTTGAATGTAAAATACACCCAAATATGACAAAAATGAAGTATTTGAGGAAAATTTGTCATACGTTTCCTGCAAATAGACCTAGCGACGGCATCTCAAAATCTGCACTGAAAACAGCTGATTGTGGTTTAACAATAGTACAGAATAACAAATATCATCATGTTTGTGTTTGAGGTCAAATTTTAATTGATCAATATCACCCGCTGAAAATCTGTGATATTCACCGTGAAAGCTTTTTTGATCTCAGTCGAATGTTGATACCGCACGTATAGAAATTGACAGAATGCAGTAAAAAGTACTGCCTTGTCTTAATACGCGGATTTCAATCCACCCACTTGCAAGGTTATGTTCGCATAGCCTGCAATAACAAAAATATAAAAATATGAATTTTGATGATTTTTTCGATGTTTCGTATTAGCAATCGCTGCTAATCCCTTAAAAAAAAAAAAAAAAAAAAAAAAAAAATGTCAACTTGGGTTGGGAGGCGTGGAGCATTCTCTATCAATGCACCCCTCCCTATCCCCACAATTATGTTTGGTTCTTGTAGGGTGGAAGACAAAATTTGTCCGATATCAACATTGTTCAGGGGGGGGGAAGTTTGGAAGTCGGCCTATAAAAGTGTTCCAACACTTTTGGCGGAGATTGTGATGATTCTTCAACCTGCTGGTGAATCCTGTCGCACAATCATCAGTGTGGATTACGAAAGGATGCCGAGGACATTGTTATACATATGGGTCCTTGTCTGAATTGAAGTGACGACGCGCTATACCCAGTGCCGTCTTTCAGTTGTAGTGGGCGATTGTGGGTCTAGAGCTAGGGTGTTGCCTCTGGCGTAAAATTTACCATCAAAATTCCCGGGTTCGAATCCCGGTTGGGGTTCGGGGCACTTGGCTGTATTTATTCGGGTACTACCAATTCTGGATTTTGATCGTAATACCAGCCTTTGATTAAATACAATACCGGTTCTCCTCCATGGTTTCCTTGGAATTGGGCAAATGATCATGAAAGCATCCCGTCCCTCGGAGGGGACGTTTTAACCGTCGGTCCCGTGTACAGAGAGTCAACACTGTACATGTACATCGCAGTCAGTGTCCGATAAGAGTAGGGGGAAATTGAGATATTTCCACAAACATAACTTTAATGTTCACATGTGTGATTTTAAGTATAGAGGTAAGAAGTGTAACATGCATCAATGTATAAATTGATATTGCCTAACCTACAGAAGTAAAATCTCCTACCTGGTTTTATAATTAAGTACTATTCCATGAAAATAGATTATTTATATTTCATTTTGACGATTGAAGTATGTGTTTTAAACTGTGTCAATAAATATTCAAATCAATTTATTCAAGCCAAAACAAAATTCCACAAGAAATTTATGTAACAACATATAACGATTACGATGTGAAAATAATTAATTGAACACATTGGAGAAGAACTACGATGCTTAGGACCTCCACTGGACACTCTGGGAGCTTATAGAGGTGGAGCCCCTTACTTAAGGTAACTTACTTAAACTTACACATACAATGATGAACATTATAAGCGTTCAAGGAAAATATAGGAGAAAATTTTGAATGCGGGAATACAAACGAGTCAAAATAGAGTGACACTAAAATTTAAAGACGCGATTAAGGGAGTACCAAATGACCGAAGTTGCAAAAGAAGTTTTTAAAGACAAAAACCGTACACATAATTACATACACACAAACTTATAAATACGCCATACATACGACTTATCCCATTAAAAACATACTAGACTACATGTACACATACACAAACGTTATAACCCAACCTACCATCTAATATCGCACCTTGGACGTAACACATAAGTACATGCATGGGTGCATCACATTTATGTACGTATGCACCAGGCATGTTAAGTCAAACAAAAAGTTGTGAAGAAAAGAAAGTGAGGATATTGGTCCATCAATTTACTCAGGGTGTAAAAAGGCTTCGGCAGCTGTAGAAGGAGTGCGGTAAACGAGATTATATGAGAAAAAAAAGATAGATGGGGAGTGAGAAGAAATGGAGGGGCCCTTTGTTATTTTAATGTAACTTTAAATATATTTACGCATTCAGATGATCTGTTTTAGTTGAGGAGGGGAGTCAAAGTAAAGGCCCTCCTTTCTTTTCTCTTCCCCTTAACTATGTCATTATTCTGAATATTTGGAAAATTTGGTATGGATGGAAAGCGTAAGTAACGTAATACATATAATCAAAACAAGTTGAAAATTTGTCCACAATTTGTTGAGTATTTTGCCCTTTTAATTTCCCGCCCAATAGCTTACTCTAAAACGATTCCGACAAATCCCACATCGCAGGCAAAATGGTGGACGTTAAGTGATGACCATCCATATTTACGTCGTTGTGACCATCATATCCCAGTTTTGCCACTCAATAATAATTAAACCAACGAAATGAAAACAAAATATTTAGTCTGTAACTTTTGTTTCTAATTTTATTATTACTTTCATTATCCATCAATCTACAGTGTCAGCAATAACATCGAGTAACACGATGTTTTTGGTCATCACTTTGACGGTCACGAGTTTGGGCGCTTGTTTGATCAATGAAACCGTGGCGAAAAATCCGCCCGTTTTTCTTCGTATTCAAAAAAAAGCAAAACTTAAATGCTCTATTTTGGTAATTTTACATCAAAATTTTATATTTTTTCGGGAATTCGTGGATGTATGTAACAATAGTTTTATGAAATGTCAAGTCAACCGATCTTGACAAAAATCTTGACATATTTCCTTTAAGCTTAGGCATACCAGTTTGCCTAAACCTACAGAAGTAAAATCTCGTACCTCGTTTTGAAAAGAATTAACTAATTCAAGGAAATAGATCCAACTTTATAGTTAATTTTGTTACGCTTGAAGTATGTGTTTTAAACTGGGCAAATAAAATATTCTAAACTATGGCGGATGCCATTTGTTTTTTCAATGTAACTTTAAATATATTTTACCATTCGATTCTCTGTTAGACATAATCTAAGCTTAGACCTACCCTTTGCCTAAACCTGCAGTAAAATCTCCTACCTCGGTTTTGAAAATATACCTATTCAGGCTGAATTATTACTTTATATTAATTTTGTACGATTGAATTATGTGTTTAAACTGTGTAAATAAAGTATTGTAACTCTGGCGGGGCCATTTGTTTTTCTAATGTACCGTGAAAATATTTTTATTTTTTATATATTGTTCGTCCTGTTTACTTGTTTATGTAATTCTTTGTACAGCGCCTCGGAATAGGTTTCCTAGATCGATGCGCTTATAAAGCTATTATACCATTATATACCATTGCCAAAGATGGATGTGCATGGAGAATCTTGTACTCGCCTGCTCCGCAGCCGAAGTAGGTGATTATTTGATGATGATGATGACTCTACCATTCCGATTCTCTGTTAGACATAAGTCTATGTTTATATCAAAAAAAAGCCTTAGGCCTACCAGTTTCCTAAACCTGCAGAGGTAAAATCTCCTACCTCGGTTTTAAAACGAAGTACTATTCCGGAATAGATTAATTTAATATTTAATTTTGTACGATTGAAGTAAGTGTTGGTGTTTTTAGACTATGTAATAACAATATTTAACCATGGCTGGTCCTGGTAGTTATTTTAATGTAACTATACTAAATATATTTTACCATTCTTGCCATGGTATCCTTGATTTATATAGTTACATGACTTTTTGAGAGAAGTAAACGTTTATTAAACATCATGCATATTGATTATACTTATTGTGGATTTTTGTATATTTTGAATTTCAATTTTAAATCGCTATTCACATATACAAACAATCTTATTTTACGCGTTTTTAATATTTTCTTTATTGTTTTATTATTATGTAATGTGCTAGGTGTATCATATTAATTTGATTTACGGAAATTAAAATGTCGAAAGCTGGTTCTAGTTATTTATGTCTAGTACCTTTCCTAGTTTATATAATCTCTTTTTAATTGATTTATTATTGTTTGTAATGTTACATTGGTTTTTGAACCAACCTTACTACACATAGTCTTGTTACCATTAGTAAATTATTAAAAATAGCAACCTACGAAGGCACAAGCTTTCAAATAGTTTACGCTGTGGCGACGTCACCGACTTCTCTGTACTTCTTATGATCCAATCAGCTGCATAATTAATATCTTAGTACAGTTATTGTTAGCCTAGGTGGGAAATAGGTGACGCCACCACGGCCCAGGATTTATTTGGGAATATAGCACTTTCCATGGATGTTTCTTTTACATTAATTTCCCTAATCACCGACTCTTGTTAAGAATGTCGATGACATGTAAACAAATGCCGAAACAACTTAAGGTTAATAATACTCCATGGTTTGTTAGAGGAAGGGAACGGATACAAGATTTTTAGTTATAATTTTGGTTATATTTGGATATGTTGGTCTGAAAACTAGGTATGACCAAAAGCTGGCTAATATCTTTTTTAACTTAAAATATACGAAAAGTGCCGATGTTTTTGTGCAATTGGCGGCCATTTGGGAAAAAAATGGTTGACACCGAAATATCCCGCAGATAATGTTATATTTGAATTCTTGCACTTGAAAACATAGGTATAGACACAAAAATAAAGTCCTATCGGTTTTATTAACAGAGATATAAGACTTTGAAAATACGAATGGGCTGCCATTTTGAAAAATGACCACCATGGTCGCCACAGGCTCGAAAGGGGGGGGGGTCCAGCTGGGCCCGATTTTGAAATGGTGATTTATTGTCCTATTAACTATTTGCCAACGGTTAATACTTCTATCCAAAGTGACGAATTTGCTCCAGAAGGGTCTTACCCTCTGGACTATAAGCGCTCGGGTTCGCCGGAAGTTGTCCGTTCTGTTGCTGTCAGGTTGGCATGCCTACCCCCCCCCAACATCCGTAATTGAAGGCCAATTTTTTAGTTGTCGTAACTTTAATCACAAAAGTGTTCACTGCATGACTATCCACAAAGATCACAAACCGGTCACACAATGAGCATGCCGTGGTAATCAACTCCGCCATCTGTTTTCTCGTGTTAAACGCCATTCCCGCGTCGTCTGCTTAATCGATGTCGTTCTGTTTACCCATAAGGGTGCTAACTTTGGATAAATCATTCCAGTTGAGGACTAATGTATATAAAAGCTATTTACAACTATGCAAAAACATCAATTTTTAAAAATCTTGAGGGCGCACTATTTTTCAAATGTGCCAGGGTCTCTTTAAAGTGAATCCCCTTGAAGTGGTAGGCTTTAGGCCCTTGAAACTCAATTATGAGTTTCTCGTCACATTTTTTTCAGCTCATAATGAGGGAACTATTTCATTATTCATTATTTGGCTACATGCGTATTTTTACAGTGAAATGAACCTACAGGGATCGACGAAATAGGAACAATATTGGGTCTATTTTTAGACTCATTTCCGAGACTTCCGAGACAGGTTTCCTACCGAAAATTCCAATATCGACTGAAAAGGTGATGCTTGAACAGAATTTTTCAAAATAATGAATTATTTTAAGATTTTAGGCCGCTAACGCGGCCCAAAAATCATAACGCGGGCGGGGGATGAGAAACTAATAATCGAGTTTCAAGGGCCTTAAGTTATAGTTAGACTTAGAGTCACAGTTAAATTTGAGACTGTGAGAGTACTAATGACACAACCTTACTCCAGAATCACTCCTTACCGTGATCGCCGAAGACCCGGACTTCACAGAGAGCTATGGCATTATTACTTGATGCTGCTGGAAGAATGTAGACATATCGCCCGTTGACATTGTCCCCTGCACATGATACTTCTATTATAAAGGCGAACGCTCCGTCATTATTATTATCAGCAACCTCTCCGATATCAGAGTCACAGATGTGGTTACTTGTAACATCATTTGGGCCACAGTTTCCAACATAAACTCGTGCATTGTTCAACCACTCGGCTAAGAGCGGGGTGAGAGAGAATAAATAGAAACAGGGGAAACGATTAAGGACTGTCTCGTCCATGTATTCCCACGAAAAGAATTTGATAAAATGTCACTTCATAAGATTTTATTAGAAGAATCACTACTAGAAATCTCGTTTTTCTAAGCTACTGGCAAACTAAAAATATTTGGTGTATTTTAAACTTCGCGATATCGAAGCCATAACAAATTCTATATTAATATATTACCATCCACGGTTTGGTCCACCGTAGTTACAGGAAATATTACGACATTTTCGACTTTGAATTCCTGACCAAGATCAATCTGGAGCCAAGGATTTGAAGAATCTGCATGATTTAAAAAATGTTATAAACAACATAAATAAGGCATGCTAGATATTATTATAGGAATTGTACCATATTTAGTATTTGTGGGATTAAATATGGGTTCAGGACAAAGTACATGTACTGGCAAACAGCCGCTTATTTCCTGGCGGCCCGGCCAGAACCGATGCGTTGCATAAAAGTGGGGCCTATAGTCCGTCCAAAATAAGATTTAACCCAAAACAAATTGCAACAAAACCCCTTTGTGTTCATTTAAACTTGGAACTAGCTAACAAAAACAACATAATCAAAAGTTTAACCAAAATCAGAGTAGTGGAACAGCGCCTAATTTGGCCATAAATTCAAATGGCCGCCATTTAACAACCAATTTTGCTTAATATCTTGGGATCTAAGATTGGTACAAACTTCAGGTTGGTACCTTTTAACCTAGTTTTGGGGTCAGGAATTCAGGTATACATTATTTATATCATTGAGTCATTTATTCTTGCCTAATTGGCATAATTCAAATGGCTGTCATTTTGAAAACCATTTCTTGTATATATTTTCGGGATCTGAACCGACCAAGCTTCCTTGCGGTGTCTATAGCCATATTTTGGGGTCAAGAATTCAATTTTAACAGTATTTGTACTGTTGTGTTTATTTCCTCATGTCTAATTTGTATAAAATTCAAAATTGCAGCATGCACTTTAAACCTTTCAACTGTCAAATCTCAAGATGTAGCAGTTGGAGAGGCTCATTTTGTGATGTTTTATACCACTTCACAGTTCAATGACAAACTGATCAATATTAGTAACAAAAGGCATTTTGTCACATCATCCTCATTTGCATAAATTAAAATGTTTTGCCAGTTTCAACCACAATGACTATATCTCAAAGTCTGAAATTTCACAACATTGGACACTTGCATCGTGCCCTAAATCTCTATCAAGATGAATTTGAATTTTTAACGATTATATGGCATTCCAGTCATTTTAATTGATGAACTTCTTAGTTGGCAATAATGTCTAAGCCTATACAGCCAATGGTGGGATGTTTTAGGCTCATATGTCTTCTTCATTTCTTCAAAGATCCTGGATCCACGGGCACCATTGGAAAACAGTGTCTGAACAATGAAAAATGCAATTTACCCGGCTAAATAATATAAAAATAAAATACGACCACGCTGACATTTTTGTCATACACTTCTACACACTTCTCATCTTTTGGTACCTGAAGACCATCGATCTGCAGGTACACTCCTGCTGTTGTAAGTTAACCTGTTTTACATTTGCACCTTATTATCTTAAGGTTTTTAATGGGATGTCTCTTTGGTCCATAAAATAAAAGGTGTGGAGTGTATTAAACGATATGTAGATTTCCTCCTTATACCTGAAAATATGTAATAGATTGCAAGTGGATGGCTGGGAATATTCAGTCAGAAAGTTAAAGAGAACCATTAAAGTGGTGGTACTAATGCAATTTTGTTGATACATCATTAATGGACCAGTGTGTTTAGTGGGATATTCCACATGCCAACTTGGCACCCGTAGGCAATTTGAGTTACTGTATGTCACAGGTCATAAAGGTCATGTATCCTTATGATGCCTGAACAAGGTATTTGTCCTAAGGTCAAAGGGGTCAAAGGAATAACAATGTTTTTGTATATGGTTCAATTTTTGTAAAAGTGCCTTATTGGTAATAAAAATAATCCCATTCTATTCATCTTGCAAAAAGATTTTTAAAAAAGTACAGTTTGCTATAGACACAGAGCACATGTTTACGTTTAATGTTATGACCATAAAATGGGGTTTAAGGCCACAAAAACAATAGGGTGGTTTATTAGTTGCAGCCATTTGTACTTCAGGGTGACTCGTAATACAGCAAACATACTTTTCAAAAGCGTTGTTCAAAACAGAAAAATGGCGACTATTCACTGCGCAGGATATTTATGAAATTTGACTACACTCCATTAATTAACCATCATACAGACATCATCATTACTTTTACTTCTTGGGACCTAAGGAAGATTTGTGATTTTTCAATCATACTTTATGGATGCATTTGGGAAATTTAATCCTGTAATGTGACCTCTGACCTCAATGCCTCAAATTGTTCAAAAGGTTAACTCACACTGTCTAATCGTTTAGTAATAAAATTGCCTTATAGTACGCAACTTTACACCCATACTTCGGTCTTCAATGAGGCCGCCTCTCGACTCAATGTAATACAATTTTTTGAGATAAAAAGTGAGGGCTATAACATTCCAATTTGTGTAAGACATCGGTCGTAAAAGACTCAAATAAAAGATATGATAGAAACTAAGTCCTTTTAATATGATTTTGTTAAGATTTGTTGTCAACAACCGCATAATTGAGACGGTGAACGGTAGGCGAGAGATAATTTACAAACCGTGGTTTTAACACTAATACAATGTCCTATAATAACTAGGATAGTGCAACGAATGTGAATTTATTGCGGTGGTGATTCCTTTCTAAGAAGTATTCTAAAATACGACAAAAGGCAATTGAGATGCATTTGAATAGGACAGATGAATAAGCAAAATGTAGGGTCAAGTTCAAACGCGGTATCAATAAATGTGATATTTTAGCACAGAGAAAACGTATAAAGAGGAAATCTACATTACGTTCCTGTAGGCAATCATTGAATACAATAGACTAAACACAAACTATTTTTGAAAGGAGCGCTGCCTGTCTGTGTCCCGAGATAGTCAAATGACTTGGATAAAATACCAATAGTAAATAAATTGCTCTTATGTTTAAATTTCTTGATCCAGGAAAATATTTTCAAAGACACTCTTAGCTGACTAGGTTGTATTAAGTGGTCAAAAGTGGTTCTAAATGGTCTCCATTTTGAATTTCATACACGTTAAAATCAAAGAATAAACCAATGATATAATTAATGTTAAAACGGAATTCCTTGATCTGGACAACATGGGTATTAGACCAAAAAGAAAACCTTTACCATTCTCATATCCAATGATATATTACAACGTGGTCCAAAATTGGCAGCCATGTTAAATTTATGTAGATTAGGGAAGAATAAATGACCCATGTGTCATAAATAATATTATAATGAATTCCTTGACAGCTCTAAAACAGGGTAACAGACAGACCAGAAATTAAGTCTTACAAATATCCAGATCCCAATATAGTCAAAATCAGTTTGAATGGCGGCCATTTTGGAATTATTTCAAATTAGCCATTGTTCCCCTCCTCCTATTTGAATAAACTTTTGATATGGTTTTTTGTAGCCTATTCCAAGTTAAATACATAAAGCGGTTTTCTGTTGCAATTTGTTTTTGGGTTGACCCCTTATTTTATCATATTTTTGACTGGACTACTCTCGTATTGCGGAACTGCACCCACAGACAATGGAACATGTTTCGGACTTGCATGTTCATGGTACAAGGGGATAAATCGATAGTCCGGCGTACTGAGAAAATGAAATAAACACATTTGGTATGTATTCCATCGATATCTTGCAACCTCCTGAATTATTAACGATTGGGTACCCAGTGGATCTCAATGAAGGGTATGCCTTCAAACTCAGAGTTACGGTTGCCTTCCGAGGTCCTTATAATCACAATGGTTTATCAAATCATTTTATTAACGGAGACCATGATGCAGCGCTTTCAATAATTTAATATCAATCAAATCAAAAAAACCTTTCAAGTTGGCTCCAAAATGGTTACAATTCATTACTACATATAGTCAAGAGCAGTGATTTTATCTGTAAGACGGCATCCTAGATGGGCGCCCAATCTGGCTGCAAATGTCAGTCAGTAAAGGTCAGTAATTCACGCTGTAGATATTTTGTGGGTTTTAGTTGGATTATCACTTCCAAAAATCACGTACGACTCGTTATTTATCAAATATGGTTGCCAATGGACGTCTAGGACCTACCAATAAACAAAGACGCACATCTCTAGACCCTGAGTGATCAGATTTTTCGTCGCTTCGTAAGTGCTATTTTCAGCCATATTGGATACCCATCTTGGATGGCAGCTTACATGAATCGATTACTGAACTGATTGACTTACACGGATTCTGTTATGTCTCGTGGACGTCAAAGGTCAGAAATACCTTTTAAACACAAACAAATGAGCCTTGTGCACAGGTGACCTGAATTTTATATAACAAAGACTTAATGATTTTTAATCAGTTTGGTTCAAGAATTTGGTATGTCCAAAACAATATTACATAAAATAAAATTACACACAATTAAATATGATACTTATTAGAGTCCACAAATGTCTCAATTTAACAGAAGCGTTGCAGTCCTAAAATCTTCTTTTCATAAATAACACATAACACACACGGGAAAAGTACTTTGTTTATGTTAAAAAAGAGCAGGGGATTCCCACTTAGTGTTGTTTGTGCAAGGTGCACCTGTTAGATTGCACAATAGGGGAAGTGGGGAATTCCCCAAAATGTAAACATGTTACATGATCTGGGAATTCCCCCATATAGTTATATATGTGAAGTGATGTAATTCAGATGATGTAATTTATGTGAATTCCAATTGGTCAGCTAGTGCAAGGTTATGTTTATGCATGATTCTGTGGTAATATCTATTTTAAGACTTGGGAACTTTGTGAAGTCCGTATACAGCCTGTCTCAAAAAAAATGGTACAATCAGAAAAAAAAATTGGTTAAATATGAAATTTCAAAATAAGTCATTCTTACTGGACCAAATATTAAAGAACAAAGACCAGGCTTTCCAATGGTGTTTGTTTCATCTCATTTGCTTTTGTCAATCCAGAGATATAATCAATTTAGTGCGATATACCAAAATGGATTTTGTGCCACTTTTATGCATGGGCAGAGTTGTTTTACCAGGCTATGCCATGCTGTCTTGAAGCTCAAAAAGATCCCAAC
This sequence comes from Ophioderma brevispina, assembly GCA_023653785.1. Classification (NCBI taxonomy): domain Eukaryota; kingdom Metazoa; phylum Echinodermata; class Ophiuroidea; order Amphilepidida; family Ophiodermatidae; genus Ophioderma; species Ophioderma brevispina. The sequence continues at coordinate 72,131 of JAMKCH010012627.1, forward strand.
TTGACAAAGAGAAACAAAACACAGATTAAATTTAGTAAACAAAGGAAGCCTAGTCTTATCGACACAGGTTTTAATAGTCAACATAATCAGTTCAATTATAAAAATCTTCTTTTCATAAATAACACATAATACAAATATTTATTGCACGTCAATGAATTTATTACAAGATTGGTATCTGTTAAAATCATGCCAGAAGGAATGTAATTGCAACCAAAATAAACACTCCAAATCCAATGAAATGGTTTAAAATATTGCACCATCTTTGTGCGTTTACTAATTGTTGAAGTCAATAAAAATTTGAATTTGGAAGCAAAGTATCAAAGTGGTGGTAGGAATTTGGCGTTTCATGATACTTCAAGACCATAGAAACTCTGTCCTCCAGGTTGCTGTACGCCGGCTGTACGCTCATGGTTCTCTTCTGACAAACAGTATGTCGAATGTTATTCACTTTATCTTAAAGCCAGAACATACAGAACTTACTGATCATAACTTCCACCATTACGTAACTGTTTTCGAATTTTTTAGAGTGCCTTAATGAAGTTAATCCTTTTTAAAGAATTTCATATCTGTTCAAATGTGAATAACTTATGTTTAACTAATTCGTTCACCGTTTTCACTCAACCAGAAAGTGGCACAAACTCGATTTTTGTGTTCCACAGTAAACTGGTGTTATCTCTCGATTGAAATAAGCAATTGAGATGAAACAAAAAATCCTGGAAAGCCTGGTCTTTTCTCTTGAATTTGATATACAAAACGACTTACTTATGTTGAGATATAATATTGAAAAAAATCGGTTTTTGATTTTACCATTTTTTTTTAGACAGGCTGTATAATGGAGATTTGAGTAAAGTCCCTCGTCTCGGGCCCGCACCAGGCACCATCCAATAAGCTATTAGGTTTATCTCTTTTTTAATCTGCCATGAGTAGCAGACCTTGCGCCAGGATTTATAATTCCACGTGAGCAGTGTGCTATAATTATTCTACTGCCGTCTTTGAGGCCAAAAGCGCTGGGAATCAAAATAGGATTCCAAATTGTGGACAGATAGAAATCGTGGTGATTATCTTGGACTGATATACTGTGGAATATTAGTGTCGTCGAGGGACTTATTTAACCTTGTCGTCTTGAACTGCTGGACAAAATTATCTTCAGGACTGAGAAGATTCCCATGGAATATTATCTGAGGATTTTTAAGTGTGACTTTGCATACTGTCATTTTGGAGTCTTCGCTGTGAGGACATATCAACGTTGAACTGCAACGCTATACTTTTAGTTGGAGACATAAATGAACTCTGAGTAAGATTAGAATTGTTAAGTGTAATTTTGAATTATAGATAATTGTGCTTTGGACATACCAAATTCTTGATCCAATCTGATTCAAATAATTAAATCGGTTTTGTTATATAAAACTCAGATCACTTGTGCACAAGGCTCGTTTATTTTAACTTATTCCTGCATCTGTTAATTTTTACTCTTTCGGGTGAATCACTGACAGTGTCTTTAATGAACAAAAATATATATTTCAAAATCTGAGTCGGAAAAATAATATATGGCAAAATGTTGACTTTCTGTGGACACACAGACAGAAATCCATCGACACAGTCATCCAGAGAGGCATTACCATTTCCATGAGCCAGATTTGCAATACTGTACCAAGGAGGATTAAAATCAGGAGATGACACTTGTGGACGAATAGTGGTCCCTGGACCATGCTTTACAGGGGCGCTATAACGAATCGGTTAGATTTTAACAGGCGGTGGCGGCCAAGCCACATTCATTAAAGCAACTCACCAAAAATGTCAAACGAAATTACAGTAATACGGATTGCAAACCACAAACGAATTTGGGTGCTTTTGATGTGGGTCGATTATGGGTGTTCCCATGACCCACATACAACATCCTCGTTCGTTATTAATACAAAAAATCAGAAATAAACCTTCCAGTGGATGTGATTCTTCATCTCCAACGGTTTTGGACTCGGAAAATATTCCTTGACAACATATAAAACTCAGAATTGTTCGTCAAGATTTCACTTTTGCGTGTTAAACCAATGGCGACGTCTGAAATTGGGATTTCTTGACCGCCCTCCCCTGGACTTTAAGGGAGTGGGACACAGCACTAAAATTCCAGGTAAAACTCGGGGATAACAATGAATAGGCGATAATCTTATAGACTATTTGGACTAAAACGTAAAATTGGTGTTATACGAAAGCTGTGTATTTCTGAATTGCTATAATATAAAAACAAATAGTAGGGAACTACACCATTTCCAGGGATTTCAGTTGAAGGGACCCGAATGTGTAGACTGCAAGGATCATAAAAAATCGACTAAATAAATCCAACGAACATTAAAGGAGCTAAATTTTGAGGCTAAACTTACCAAATTTGACATTGAAATAACTGAAATAGACGCATTTAAAAAACAAAATAATTAACATGGTGAAAAATTCAGTGTACCAACCCCTTAAACTAGGATTGACCTATGTTCATCCGAGAGCGCTATATATAGCCGAGTGTTGCAATGCGAAGTTCGTTATTGTCATGGTTACAAACGGCTTACATCTAACTCTATACCATGAGGTTAATTTATACAGGAGGGATCATGGATTTTGTTGGTATGCGCGAAGTTTCGTATTTTGCCATAGCCATATTGTGAGGTAAAGGAGCAAAATACGACATGCGCTAAGTGTCAACCCCTGACCGTACGTCCAAAAATCTTCGGATTTGAGAATACGTAATTTTCTGCTAAAGGAACATGATTAAAAACCATATATTGAATGAAATTTTAATGATTGGTGGGAAAGATAGAGTTTGTATCCCTTCAACTCACCTGAAATGAAACACGATTCTGAGGTTATATCCGGAGAATTATTTCCATCAAAAACTCTTCTAGGAACTGCGGTACCTATGAATCCTGAAGCATGCGCATCAACTATGGGCAACCTTCTTGGAACTAAAATTGAATATAGAAGAAAATTAAAATCAATAATTAAGGCTGCACGCCATTCCAACCTCTCATCCCGCATGCACCATAAACGATATCCAGGTCACGGGGCCCATTAATATACAAGAGAATACAACGTGACTAAAGACCCAAAAAAAGTAACGCAGCCGGGAACGCAGCATGTCTAAATACCCACATAAGTTACAAACCATTGGTCTCTGCACCAAAACATAAAATGATATCAATAGTCTGTTTTGTTCTGCAAATTTTGATACCTTTCTTGCTTCATCGTGATCAATATCGCCAACACAATGGCCATTTTACGAAAATTTGGTACATTATTTTGAATTTGATACCCTAGCGGTAGTCCTGCATTTGCAGCCTCGTCCTCTTTTCGGAACGAGTATGGGTTCCCGACGAAAATCCAAGGACTCCCCCCCCCCCCCCCCCCAAAAAAAAAAAAAAAAAAAACCCCCCCCCCCCGGGGTGTTGACCGGTTTCACAAGCCGCCATATGTTTGAGTTTTTCTTCTCTAATTCGCGAGCTCAAACGCGAAGAAAATAGTTTCTAACGCGCCTTCCCTATTACCTGAAAGAGAAATATTATAACATACCGTATCGGGGGCTCCGTACTCCCGATGACAGGCAGCTGGGCAACTGTTGCCTTTCCCGCTCAGGATTAAAGAACGGGATACGGAACATGCTAAAAGTGATTACAGCAACTATAATAAAAATGCATCAACATCAAAGAAGTAGAGCCCTTTTAAAAAATTCGCTAAGGAATCAAAACTGAAAAATCATGTTCCACTATGCTATATGTGCGAACTGCACCTAGCCAGAAGATTGGCGAATATAAACTTTAGATCCTGCGAAAATATAAAACTGTAAATTTAACAGTACAAAGCTAAAAGTAAACAAAGACGTAAGCAATTGCAACACAAAAATAGAAGTCTAATAGAAACCATTATCTGTGAGGAACAAATCATGAAGGGATATTGCCCAGTGGCAAGCGAAAGCGATTATTCCATTACTATTTATGTGAAGCTCGGATTCACCACAACTTAGCTAGGTAGGCGCAACTACTTAAAAACGGCGCACTCGAAATTATGTACGTATGGCCACAATAGGACCAATGTTTTCTACTTAAAACATTGGGGAAAATGGCCTGTTGCTTTAGTAAAATATCCTGTACTTGGCGTTACATGCACTCAGAGACTGAATTCACTGCTCTGGAAAAGATACAAAACATTAATTAAAAAACAGAAACACGTCTAGATATAAGCTAGAATAGGTATCAAATCGGACCTAGAAAAAGCACATGACACCGTCAATGAGGTTTAAACACTACTTCAGATATCGTGATGATGTACCGCAGTGTCGTAAGTCCGCCTCAAATCAAAACACCTTTTATGCTAATTTATCAATATCAGCTCGTGCATGCAAGTCCAATGCTGGACTATACTTTGCTAGATGCTTATGCACTTGTCAAGTTCAATCCCGGCCCTGGGGGTCCCGGGACATAGCGGGGTATATGCCGGGACATAGCCGGGCATGTACAAAAAAGTATTGCCCCGCAAGCCGGGATGTTAGCCGGGACTTGGCCGGGAATGTACGTTAGCTTGTCCCCGCCCTGCCGGGACAATCATTGATGATAGCTGGGACTTAAGCCGGGAGGTACAAAAAATTTTCCCGGCTCCGCCGGGATATAAACAGGGACTTTAACGCATGTGTCACACCATATAAAACCAGGCTATCAGCGAGCAGTATCGCCCGTCAAATCTGTAGTATATCACCATTTTATATAGCTACCATTGCAGTCCGATCTCTTCCATGTCGTGAAAGGCAAGCTATACAAGTAGCACACACACACGTGTGGTGAAATTTCGGCTCGGTTCTGACACTCCGGCGATCCAAAATGTAGTGTGATTTTATATAGCTAGACCTGTTGTCGCATAGCCGGGGCCGAGCGGGGATTGTACAGAGTTTTAAAGCAGTCCCCGCCCCCATTGGCCGAGAATATACGGGGATTGTCACACCGAAGCCCGGCTAGTAGGGGCCGGGACATAGCGGGGGATGTACAAAAAATGTAAGCCCGGCTACCCGGGATTTCGTGCTACTTTAGCGGGGACAAAGGCGGGGGTGTCACGACAGCAAAATGTACATTCCCGGCTAAGTCCCCGCTAGTCCCGGGACCCCCAGGGCCGGGATTGGAATTGACAAGTGCATTATTAGTAATGTCGTGTTCAAAGAACAAATAAAACACTATACAAACCAATGTAAAAAATATACATATATGCTGAAAAGCATAAAGCTGGTTAAGAATGTATGTACAGGTAAAAAATTACTGCGCATCATTATGGCCTCCAATGTAGCTCGAAGCTGCTCAATATACAACATGGAAGCTATACCAAACAAAAAATCGACATTTCAATTAAAGGGGCGTGTTCCGATCGTCTTTGGGACCCCCTGATTTACCCGGAAGTAGTATCGATTTTGATATCAGATGAAAGGCCGTATTTTTCTCATTGTCGTCCCGAAA
>JAMKCH010012628.1:0-30806 GCA_023653785.1 Ophioderma brevispina
TGTAACCAAAAAATCGCAAAATAAATAAATAAATAATAAAATGTTATATCCCATGGACCCCTCCAATTGGGCATCACAATTTAATATTCCTTTCGGTCGCATCCACTTTTCCCACTATTAGAGCAGGGGCACGGACCTGGGTCAAACAAAATCGTTCATTCAAACTACAGAAAAGGTTTGACACCTTTGGTAGTTAGTATGGACCCTCTATATCAATGCTAGGTAGTTAGTACTCTCAGATTGTGGTGTCACTTTTTTCAATAGGGGGCCAAACTTTTAAAATGCCTCAATCATGTTGAAATGTATGCTGTCCGTCTAGTCATAAGGATTCAAAAATATATATAGTTTATACCATCTATGACCATTGGTTTAGGAGTAATAGGGTAAAATGGCTAAAATGGTAAAAAAAGGTCAATTTCCATTTGTACAGGGGTCGAAATCAGAAGGTGCTCCAATTTTGGAACAAAATTGAAAGTTGTTCATCTAGCTTATTGTGTCAACATAAGGAATATTTTGTAGCATCTGCAATACAGATTTATCATGTTATGCGACAAAATAGGTCACAGGGCAACATAATCCAATTGGCTTTGACCTTCTTGACCCTTATCTCGGTAAGTAAACATTTAACATAATCAAATCTGCACCTTTTGTGAGTCCTCTTTCCTCAGGCAATAATTCGTAAGTATTTAAAATATAATCAGATTAACTTTTAATTTTGACCCCTGTTCAAATTGAGATTGACCTGTTTTACCATTTTAGTCATTTTTACCTTTAACTCCAAAACCAATGGTTCAAACTATACATTTTTGGAATCCTTATGACTAGATGGACAAAATGGCATACATTTCAACTTGATTGGGTCAGTTTGACCTTTGTGTAACCTTAAATTGGCCCTTATTGAAAAAGTGACACCACAAATTTGAGAGTACTAACTAACTAGCATTGATATAGATGGTTCATACCGAAGGTGTTAAACCTTTTTTGTTGTGTGGGGTAAACGAACTCCTTAAATAAGGCCCATATGATATTCTGCTCCTGCTCCCTATGCCTTTCTATATTTTTCCAGTCTAGATAAGTTTTATACACTGATATCAATTTACGACAATTTTTTTTCAGCGGTCCGGTAATATCCGATTGTGCGAATGTACGGCGCTCCGTACATTCGCACATTCCGATATTCGCACATTAACATTCATATATTCACATATTCGCGGACACATTCACATTCATACTGATATTTTGATTACTTCTGATTTCTATATGTTTATCATCATTATGAATTAAGCTTATACAAGGAATGGGCATAGTAAAACTCTTGGCTTTGCCCATCCAAATAAAAATAGTAAAAAGGAGTAAGCAATTTTTCAAGTGGTAAAAGTACATCGACTTTCCTACAAATTAATAAATAAAATACTGATAACAAATAATAAAAATACTGATAATTTTGACTAATAAAAATTAACTAAATAAAATTATTTAAAAAGATCTATTAAAAAATTAAATAATGGGAAAATTATACAAAATACTGATAAAAATAATAACAAAAAGTACTGGGCAAATACTAATAAAATATTATTAAAAGATACACACGCTAGCTATGCAAATTGTACCATGCGTTCTCTTATTGGTTGCCAAAATTGTGTTTTCATCCGTGTGCCATCTGGGTGATCTATTTATATAGATATTTTCGTTCTTGTATTATTTTCCACACAGGCTTGTGAAATATTGGGGAAAATTATACAAAATACTGATAAAATACTTATAAAATAATAATAAAAAGTACTGATCAAATACTAATAAAATAATTTTAAAAATACACACACACACTAGCTATGCAAATTTTACAATGTGTTATTTGGCATACATATTAGATGCCAAAATTGTGTTTCTCATCCACGTGCCCTCTGTGTGATGTATACTTTTATGTTTTTGTGTTATTTTCCACGGACGTTTGTGAAAACACGTTAACTTCCATTAAAGTCCCAAAGCTATCTTTGTTTTACACTAATTACGAAATAATACCTAAACTGGCTTCTAAAAACAAAGGACACAGTTTCCATTTTGTTGCACAAGATCAACTGCACGGAACACGTGAGAATAACTGAGGTTGAAAACTGATACAATTACTAGTAGCTATAACTGGAAGGAGTACGTTAAGCCGACTCAGAGATTTCTGAGGAGGGCGCCTCAATTCCAAAAAAATCGTGGTTTCTTGCTGTACATAATGCTGGTCCATACACTAATCAATGTGTGAAATTGAAATTGCTAAGCTTACATCGAATTCCTCTATATAAAAATAAACTTTGTTAAAAATTCGGATCCGGAAATTTTTTAACACAGTATCCTATGACGTAATACTACACATAAATGTTTACTGCATCGAAACGAAAAATCCGATTCATCGCAAACTTCGGAATTGAGAATTTTAGTTACTAGCTTTGTTCTAGTTGACTATTTTTCATATTACACAAAAAACAATAATATTTCGAAATCTCTGAGTCGACTAAGTTCATTGACGTTAAAATCCTATTGACGTAGGCAGACCTTAATTTTAGGACTATATACACACACTTATGCCATGATCGCTTTTGTGCTACAGATCTGGAAATGCATTACTACATAGAAAGATAAATCCCGGGTACCTTTCGACTAGAGGGCTCAAACCTTCTCTATAGAGTTCGAACCCCCTCTCCCCGACCTGTAATCCGAGTCTTTGACAAAGACAGGAAGGCACGTACGCGGGGCCCGGTGGGGGGTGCAATTCCACAGGCCCGTACGCGGGGGGGGGGGGGGGGGGCAAACAAATTCCGCAAAAGGGGGGTAATAAAAGGGGCGTTTAAAAGGTCAACTTTGCTGATTTATCTGATTAAAAAGGGTCCCAAAATTTAGTAAAAATTTTGACACAATAAAGTCCATTTTTTGGTTGATAAAATGTTCAAAAAATCCAAAAACCCAAAAAAAGGACCCTTTTAGGGGGGTTAGGTCCACTTTTACCAAAAAAGGACCACTTTTTCGAAGTCCCGCACCCCCAAAAAGTAAATCTTGCGTACGCCCCTGAGACCAGGGTTCCGTTTGCGAAACTTGTGAGTCCGTATAAAAGGAAAATTGCGTTAGAACATACTTAGCACTCTTGAGGTCTTGAGTTTGAGGTTCTCAAATGCTTGCTTAATAAAGTAGGGGGAAAAAACAAGGTCAAGCCCCATTGTGCAATGGAAATGGACACCCCCATACATCGGCAACTAAGCATTTTAGACAGTCAAAAACTATTCTATTTTAATCTATGAACTCCATCAACAATTTGGCACCATTTTTATACCAAATCGGAGAACTTTTAAAATTGACCCCTGCTACAAAGGAAATGATCTTTTATGATTTTTGCTGTTTTAGCCCTATTCCAAACTTTACGTTGTAGTAGTATAAACTCTACATTTCCTGAATCCTTGTAGTTCGACAAATAACATGGGATACGTTTCAACATGATTTGATTAATTTAAAAAGTTGACCCCTGTACAAACCTTGTTTTGGCCCCCTCTCCTTAAGGCACCATTTGCAGCAGCACTTAAGAATCACGTTTTAGGGGTCCTTGTCAGTCTGTCAACATATTTAATCACTCAAACCTTTTGTACTTGAGATGTGTTACAAATGTCTGTTAGCTCCCGGGTTATATGGGTAATAACAATGGCTCTGTACTTCAAGATAAAAATGATTTTAGGTGCTCATTACCAGATTAAGATTGAACTATTTTTTTCATGATGCAAAGCACAAGATACTCGTCCTCTTTCACGAATAAATAAATCTTAGGCTTCTACTGTGCGTTCAATTAACTTTGACCATATATTTCATCATTTTTCCGAAAAGGGAACAAAGATGAACAAAAAATCATGAAAGAAAGTTGTTTGGCAGACTGTGACCTAACATCTTTGTGCAGAAACAAAACTTAGAGTAACTTGCTGCGTAACCCCATTTCTTTTCAATTTACCGTGTTGTTAGCATAGGTCGCTAAACCCCCTTTTGTATTTTTCTAAATACCTGGTGGTAAATTGAATAGAAATGATGTCCCGCAATAAGTTATGGATCTTGGCTCTGCACAAAAATGTTTTTTTTTTTTTTTTTTTTTTTATTGGCGTAACGGGCCAGTGCAAAATAGGGTAGGGTGGGCGGATTTTTTTTGTTTAATAATGCATTACTACATCAAATCATCACACATAGTCTATGTAATGTTATTATATTGATACTTTTGACTCTTATTATTGAAAATCGTAAAGAGAAGTTGCCAAATTTACACCAGAACACAAAAAAACACAAAAAATATTGAGAAAAGCGGTTAAAAACTTGGGTAAAAACAACTTGAAAAATAAGATTTTTGAAAATCAATAAAAACAATTACGGTAGGTATACTTTTGTACAGGGCTGGATTTTCAAAATTAGGGTAGGCGGGTTACTTCAATACAACAATTTTTTTCGCCTAAATGATGAAATATACAGTCAAAATTATTGAACTGACAGTAGAACCTCGCGAACGAGGCCAGCTCAATCCAAACTGGTATAGGCATTTCATATAGAAGTCCCAAGTATACAAAAAGAGTTTGCCTGATTCCGTCTGCGCTACTGCCAACCTCAGACAGTGCCTGGACGAATCAAAGGCAAGACCTCAGTGGTACTGGACGTGTCTACGTGAAACGTCTACCCAAAATGGGCGGGGAGACAGTGATAACGCCTGACATTTTCATCGAATGGGCAGTAACAAAGGCTCTTGCAGTTCCAACTAACCAAAGGGGAATCTGAAGTGTTTGTCCGCTGGAATATCAGGGTATTGTCAATATGCCTTATTGCTTGACTCACTGTAGCATAGGTATGTCCCTTGATCACTGATCATTTTCAGAAAAGAAATTGAGATGGCATTTTATTATTTTCAGGATGAAAATGTGCAGCCTTTATACAATTGCCATACCCAATAAATGGTTTTAATTATAAAAGTTATTTATTATTTCAATTGGAAAATGGTTTACTTTTGCGACGTATGTAATCAAAATGAACAATCTTCTTTGATCCATGGCCAATTAGAGGCACATGTGGTTTTGAACCGTTGAAGAAGGTGGACATACTCTTGCCGCTCTTTCTGATGATCTGCCCGGTGCGGAATCTGGATCTGGATGGTGTGACATATAATCTACTGGGTTGGCCTTGCAGCGCGGTGAATGACTGAATATTTTGGGATTGGGTACAACTTTGGTGAGTGACACCCAGGGTGTCTATTTGTCATTTTCTTCTAGCTCTTGTCATTGGCTTCTATTTGTTTTCTCAATGTGGAAATGGTGTGTGATGTTTTTGTTTTTTAGTCTTGCGGGCTACTGTTGGCACTGATTATCAATGTGTACGCTTGATTTGTTATCTTTGAGTTTACCGATTCATTGGAAAAACTCAGGGAATTTCTCCTGTATGCTTTCTGTTGACACTATGTTGATTTAGTTTTTCGATTTAATTCCATAAGATGGAGTTCTTCACAGTTTGTCACTGTTGACAAGAAAAGTTTGCATTCCTTCTCACTAAGGTATAGTCAGCTACTGTAACTTTCTTTTGTCATATTTTGCTTGGAAATTTAACCAATAATGATAGGGGTTGTTGCTGTAGTATGGTCTGTCAAGGATATGTCTGTATTTTTCAACTGTATTTTGTTGGCAGGCTTTTGATCTTCTGTCTGATTGGTTTTCCAGTGTTGTTTTTTTTTTGCGGAACAACCCAGTATCTGCAAAACTGTACTGGCATTCCGTTTTCTATTTTTCACTGTTGTATTGCACTGATTGCATCAACTCACCCCTTACATTGATACCACTGAAAGCACAATACGATTAGCCAGAACCACTATGAGCTAGTAAAATCTCAATTCCCTTGGCACAGGTCAGTAGCCTTCATTAACCAAGCATTTAGAAAATACTCCCCTGGTTTTTGGGGATGATAATGATACACAGATCACACAAGGTCAGTTCATGTCAATGTATGTAGAAGTACCACCCACTGAACCGTGTCCTTGGGGGATGAGCATATTGGTAAATCATAGTGAATGTTTTGAGGAGAATTAAAGGAATTTATTGGTATAAATCAATCGGCACATATATAATGAAATATCCCTAAATATGAGTACAAGATGGTTTTATGGTCATTGGAGTATTCCTGCGAAGAAGAAAACCACCATTTCATGCTCTTAATTTTCGTAGCAGTAGGCGATTAAAAGAAGCCGCCATGTATTATTATACGCTATCGTTTTGCCACAAGCCTGTTTCGTGTTTAGTCTTTCACACCAAACGATCGATGTTCAGTGGTGCGTCACGTTGACCCGTAGGAAGACTATCGCGTCATTTTTTTTAATTTGAACATTGAAATTAAAAATACAGATTTAATTCGCGTTTTTCCTTAAAATAGTTATATAATCTGTCAAAAAGTGGCATTACATTTGTGTGTAATTTTTAGAAAGTAAGCGTGGGAGTCTTGAGGAATACAGTTTTAAAATAAAATTAGTAAAACTCTGAAGAATACGAAGAAGCGTACTCTGGTACACTTGAAAAGTAAGTAGATTGCTGAACCGCGCATAGTGGCTCGGAATTAGACTTAGTAGCTCGTTTATTACAGTTGAGGATCCATCTTTTCCTTTGTTATCGCCCAGTTCGTTTCGCATCAACTCAATAATAAATAGTGAAATAACATAATCACAAATATGCTCAAAATGCTTGTTGTAATGTAAATTTAAAGGTCCCATGCCCGAGCGCTAAGAGCCTCGTCCCAGAAGCCATGATTTTACCGGAAGTGGTCAACATTTTGATATCAGAAGAAAGCGATATTTTTGTCATTTACATGTGATATCTTAAGAGTCAAAGGAGGTTGTTTGGTTTGGAAATTTATACGCGGAGTGTGCCCTATTTTGGTCGACCAATATTATTTTCAGAGTTACTCTATGGGGCTTACAAATACACGTGTTTAGCTATCACATCAAAACGGATGAAATATAGGCGCGAAACTGTACAGATAGGATTTGAAGATGCGTGAAGGCCAATCTCAAGAGAAATACTTATATACTTGAATCGGGACATCCCCCTTTAACTAAGGGTATTACTGGACATCGGTTTCCCAAGAGGGACTCGGAGCTGGCGCGATTCCTATTCAAATGTCCAAGTTCATGATTGTTGGCGTTTACGCCAACACTAAAAACCTTTGTTAATCACAAATTATTCTAATGACCCCTACATTTTTCCAAATCTTGGAGGTTTTAACAAGTGTAGTTTTTTCTGGCAATCAAATTCCAAAGAACTTCGTCTTATCGTTGTGTGCTCACCGAAGTTCACAATGATGAGGCTTGTGGCAGCAGATGCTGAAGCATGGATATGTTTGATGGCTTCTGTTTCGGTATTACGTGCGGCGTTGTAAACTTGGTACAGGGAATAAAGATGGCAGCCGTGACGGATTGTGTTACAACGTGTAAATTGTCGGAATAAATCTGGATTTTTTTTGAATCTATGCGTGTAGGAACTCACTTGAAACTGTCAGTATGTAGTTTTGGAGTGCAACAAGAACTATATATGTCGCGGTAAGTGCTATACCACGATGTTGCTTTTACGGTACAGCGATACATGCGTTCAGGCCCCTACGTGATTTGGATGCTTTAAGCATAGGATTGTTTTTCTCTGCTATCGACCTACATGTTCCAATAGATTAGTGTGAAATTTTAATATATCCACCACTGCACTAACCCCTCGTTTAATGCAATATACCTTCGAAAAAGTACTAGAGGTGGACACGATGGGTTGAATTGCCATACATCAAAAACCGGCTTGACATATAGCGGGTTCTTATAGGCGATGTGGAAATAAGGTTAAGGTTGGTTAAATTGGACCATGCATCCATGCCCCTAAGCGAACGGTTGCGATGATATTAAAATCTTTTGAGGCAAGACGAGGATGTGGATCGCGAAAAAGAGGACAAAGAGGGGCTACACGGTTAGAAAAATTTCCGTAAATTGACGGAAATTCTGGCAGCAGAATTTCCAGAATTTTTGGTAAATTTACAGAATTACTCGTCAATTAACGGAACTTTGACAGTATTTTACAGAATTTGTTCATATTATGGGAAAAAAAAATGGTGTATTTTAACAGAATTTCCGGAAATTTAAAATTACGGATACCGAAAGAAAATCCGGAAATATTGCTGCCATAAATTTTTTAAATATTTCCGTAATTAATTTTTTTATGTTTTTGTTTTTTATTTTGATTGTTTCAAAAACAGATTTTCCGTAAATTTACGGAAATCCTGTCTCTTAATTTACGGAAATTTCAAACAGTGTACGAGAAGGACACGGAGGCAGAGAGAGGAGAGAGCGAGGAGAGGAAAAAAAAAAAAAAGAGAAAGGAGGGGCAAAATTAAACACACACCTTGTATATTCTAGATTTTGCTACTCGACTTAGGAGAATTTCAGTTCAAAAGACAAATGCACTGCTACAACTATGGAGCCAATTTGATTAGGTTTTGCCAAGAAATAAACTGACGGTTTACTCGAATGACATAAGTACGTGTATTGCAATGGAGTGGTGTGTTGCATAGAAATATATTTAAAAAGAAAAGCGGTCCAACGTCACTTGTTAATCAATTAATAGCAAAATAAAATGAGATTGTACAAAGAGCTCATTGAAGCAAAGAGTACGCGACCATATGGCACAGGTGAGTTTAAACCTTCAGTTGTCCTCGTCCTTGACGGCACCATTCGTTATTCCAAGCATTTTGTACGCCCATATGGTGCACCATCAATATCTACGAATAATCTACAAACGCCTTTCCAATAGTGGATGAGCAAGAACTCAGGTCAAACATCGGCGTTTACCCCACACTACAGAAAAGGTTTGACACATTTGGTAGTTAGTATGGACCCTCCATATCAACGCTAGGTAGGTAGTATATCAATTGTGGTGTCACTTTTTCAATAGGGGCAAATTTAAGTTTACACAGGGGTCAATTTTTTAAAATGCTCCAATCATGTTGAAATGTATGCCATATTGTCCGTCTAGTCATAATGATTCCAAAAATGTATAGTTTTTACATCTATGACCATTGGTTTTGGAGTTATAGGGTAAAAATGGCTAAAATTGTAAAAAAGGTCAATTTCTATTTGTACAGGGGTCAAAATCGGAAGTTGTTCCAATTTTTGGAAAAAATGAAAGAAGTTGTTCATCTAGCTTAACGCGTCAAAATAAGGAATAGTTTGTACCATCTGCAGTGTATAGTTATCATGTTATGCGACAAAATAGGTCATAGGGCAACATAATCCAATTGGCGTTGACCCTCTTTGACCCTTATCTCCGTAAGTAAACATTTAACATAATCAAACCATACTTTTTGCGAGTCCTCTTACCACAGGCAGTAATTTGCAAGTATTTAAAATATAATTAGATTAACTTTTAATGTTGACCCCTGTACAAATTGAGATTGACCTAGGTGGTACAAACTATACATTTTTGGAATCCATATGATTAGATGGACAATATGGCATACATTTCAACATGATTGGGGCATTTTAAAAAATTGACCCCGTGTAAACTTAAATTGGCCCCTACTGAAAAAGTGATACCACAATTTGAGAGTACTACCTGCCTAGCATTGATGTAGAGGGTCCATACTAACTACCAAAGGTGTTAAACCTTTTCTGTAGTGGGGGGTAAACGAACTCCTTAAATAAGGCCCCTATGATATTCTGGTCCTCCTCTAATAGAGCTGGAGCACGGACCTGGGTCAAACATCATCGTCCATGGCCCACTACAACTAAGCTTACCGCCGCCTGCGCGACATCTAGTATTATTTCTGAAAATGAAATGTTGACGGCTTATTATAATCGACGAAACGAAACGGGCTCAGTGCACCCATTGGATTACACGCTTTATTCCGTCCTTTTTACAAATGACCTAAGCAAACATGAATTATTTGCCTAAACTTACAAAAATAAAGAATCTATTGCGAATTTGGTCCTGTAGAGACTTAAAGGTCCCAGGAAATGAGATGATAAACCTACTACAAATCTTTACGGGACATTCCATTCCAATAAACAGGGCCAGAAAAACGAATACACTACCAGTGACATCATTAGTGGAACTATTGATTTTCAGTCAGTGTCATGAATAGATTCACACCAGTCACCTGGAATTTTCTATTACACTCTGAAAAATCAATAGTTTCACTAATGATGTCATCACCAACCCAAATATTGAATGCTCTCTCGTCCCTCCTGGACTTGACACAAACCACATCAATTCTATTTGCATTTCCTGGGACCTTTAACCTCTCTTGGAAAAATTATGATATTTGAAATCGTTGGCTCTATCGTAACTAACTTTTCTTCTGTCAGTTTTGCCTGACGATGCCCAAGATGCCCAAAATATGAAAATTATTGAAAATGCGTAATATTGGGCCAAAATAATCAATATGAGGGAAAACACGCATACATTTTCAAGGGCCATCAGAAACTCTAAGCAAGCAATCTTGCTTCGGATTCAGGCTGGTGCCAAAATGTCTCCAAAAGTTCCACCAAAATGGCAAAATATTTGAATAAAGTCACAATTTGACTAGATATAATAACTGTGTGGAAGAAACCATGCAATCTTATTTTAACACTTAAGTGCCGGGGGGGGGGGCGGTTCCTTAGTACACAACATTTGATTTGTTTTGCGATTTCTCGGTTACGCAATCAAAATTTTCAAGGAGTTTTTTGCTAATTGTCTGATTTATGAATACGCTTCTCCTGATACTAAAAAAATTTAAATCCGCCCACGGCTAATTAGGTTGGGTCCCCAGGACCCCCCCCCCCCTTGGCCACTAACGGAAGTAACAAAACAAGATATTTTACTAATTAAAAAATTAAAGTAATTAAATCTTGGGATGTATTTGCTTAGATATATACCTTAGGAGGCAATTAATTAATAATACTTAAATCAAATAACCTTTTATATGCTGATAGCATCAATTTTAATTTTGTCATGACCATGCTCTTAACTGTGTAAGTCTATGGGAAAACCAAAGGTGTTTTGAGTTTCTGAGAAAAGGAAAATACAAGACGGTATAAAGTGGCTATATTTGCAATGATATTTTAATTGGTTTATTCTAGAGTAGATTAATGAATTATTTTGGTTCAAAACCTTATTATTGGAGTTGCTGAGGATGGAAAT
Source organism: Ophioderma brevispina (assembly GCA_023653785.1). Classification (NCBI taxonomy): domain Eukaryota; kingdom Metazoa; phylum Echinodermata; class Ophiuroidea; order Amphilepidida; family Ophiodermatidae; genus Ophioderma; species Ophioderma brevispina. The sequence continues at coordinate 11,199 of JAMKCH010012628.1, forward strand.
GTGCGAAACCAACTCATTTTCGGAAGGATGACAATTTCAATCTTAACTCTTATCAGACATGTATCTAATATCGTCTGTCCTTATTTCCAAGATGACAGCTTAAATAGGGGACGTTTAAATTCGTTTTAAATGTGCAATTTACCATCTGGATATTACAATGATTTAGTGATATCATCCAGAAAAAGAAAACCACGATAAAATACACCGAATGTAAGTATGAAACTAATATGACCTTGTAGTTATAAACTTCATATCTGGTTATTTTGGTTTGTTTACATACTTACCCTATTGACACGAACCAATCTGTATACAGTTTATAGCGCACAAGTCATTGGCGGATAGGAGAGAGTGTGTAAGCACTAGCAAAAAAGTTTTGTGACCATTGACCTCTAGGTTGAACTTGATCTTGTCATATTTGAGTTCAAAAAACTTAGTTTATAGTCCACTAGGGAGCTTGTGAGTTCTGTAGAAAGGGGGGTTGTCAGCATGAAATATGAAGAGTTCGACGACAGGTAAGTCATAGGTGTTGAAATATGTGTAAACTTGCGGCTGAATCATGCAGACTGTGAAGTGAGTGGCTAGTAGCTAGTCTAACGACTAAGGTTCAAAATCAGCAGTCTGGTGTGCCAGTGTTGTATTACCGTAGCCGATTCAACTAGCCACACAATATGGATGAAGCAGATTTTGCGACCCGAGTGTACGCAGATTATGGCTGTAATCTTTTATCCAAATTGTGAGGCTATTTTGAGTAGGTTATCGCTATCAGCTGTAGATGCCTTTTGGGACTGATTATACAGGTACCACAGCCAGATATCGGGTAAGCATCCCATTCGTAGTAGCCTCTTCCCGAAGTTAAACCCCCCACCCCTTTAACTTCCTTGGAGCCAGGCACTATGAGGAGCAAATAGTAAGTTTTTGTAGACATTAATGAAGCAATGGAAAAAGCAGACACTGTTGTTGTTCTCTTATTCTGGCTGTTAAGTGAGCCCCACGAAATCTCCAGCAGATAACAGGACATGCAATATTTAGGGGAAAACGTTAATTTTCTTGACCTCAGTTCCCATTAAATAATGAAATTATTCTAATCATGATCAAATCTGTCAGATGGGTTGAAATAGACATGACGTGCATTGATTTACCAAATATGAAGGTTCTGTAATTCCACACCAACTAAATAGATCTGGTCTGGCCAACCTCGCCGAAAAAGTGTTTGGGAAAAGGGTGGAACAAAGTGACAGGTCTAAGTGTTAAAATTGGAAAATAGTAGAAATGGGAACTTTCGGGCCATATTTTGTGGTAAATTATTTTAAAGAGACCAAATCAGCGCAATATCAAGACAAACATTGTGTGAGGCGTTACTATTGAGTAATTACCGTACTAATTTTACACCCACCCCATAGGATATTTTGGACTAAGCCACAGTTCAGAGGGGATAGGAACTACTCGTTGTCTTCATGTCATGCTTCAGTACCTCGAAAAACCATGGTCAACTTATGAATTCTTCTTGCAGAATGGGATGCAGAGGTCTGGCAGTCAAGGTAATGATTATTTAAGCGACTGAGTCGCTTCGTTAATGAGAAATTACGGTTTACTTAGGGCCATTTTGTACATAAACTAATTGCCAATTTATTTGGTGGTGTGCAACCTTTGGAAATGACGTCATAATGCTGCAGTCATTTGGAAACCATTAAAAAGACTATCAGTTTTTGACATGTTTCTTTTTAACTTCTTTTTTTTAACCTTGTTAAATGTCCATTAAATCCCAAAATATTTTATTTGGTTATAAAATGCAAAACGTGTCAAGTACAAAACAATTCTGTCAGGTCGTAGGCATGTTGCATTGCCATCAATTTATGCAATTTCCAATGCCAAATAATAGCAATGTCCCGGTCCGTTGATGTTGAAAATGCCCCGGTCCGCGCGAATTTTTTCACAAATTTCTCAAATAATAGAGCGTTAGTTTGAAATTCTTTATATCTTATTACCCCTCAAATGAAACAAAAATCAAGCATCTGCACTTCGTTTTTATTTTAACAGGCTTTTAAACTTTCAAAAAACTTGTCAAAGTCGTCGAGATAAACCGATTAGGCTCAGTTGATAAATTTGACCGCTATTATGAAGTGCTAGTAGTAACGATAATGGGTTGGGCATGGGAATTCATTATAAAAGAGTGGGTAGTTAAAATTGCCAGTTTTTACTGAGGCTTCCCTGTAGAAATTACCTCCAGAGCTTGAAGTCAAAAATGCGTCCTTCATGTTGTTTAGTTCTGATATGGTTCTAACCGGAATGTAAAAACAATATTTGCGGATAAGGCAGTGGGCCCGATCATTTCGGGGCGCATGCTGAAGATGTGTGCTCGCAACATAGCCACATTGTTCTTTGCGCGCATTTTGGAATACTCTATTGAGTTGAGTAAGCTTTGTCCATGTGTGGAAAACTGCCCATATAGTCCGTGCCACCAACAGGGGGATCGTTCAATATGGCCTCCTAACTATCGACCCATGGCATAACCCCCATGTGTTAAAATGCTGAAGAGGCTGTCTGTGATGAGCTAACGGCAACCTCTGCTTGGCAAACATTTTTGAAAATCGCATGGTTTCTCCCCAGAGAAATGTACCACGGCCCGTGTGAAGACTACCCACAGAATGGTTGCAGCCTCGATCGTCGATCAACCCAACTCTGTACGTATCGATTAAATCAGTCGACCATAGCCGTGCTTTGACTCAATTTCTCACCATGTGCTTTAAGAGGCTGCATAAATTCGTGGATCTTTATTGCAATGGATAACGTATTTCCTTACTGACCGCGTCAACGTCGCGGTGTGCTAGTTCTGAGTGGACTGATGTTCTTTCTGGGGTCCCAGGGATCCGTGTGGGACCGCTTTTTTGTATATATGTAACGATCACCATCTCCCACCTGAAAATTACAGTTAAGCATAATGTGATGATACGTATTGTCATAACACTTAAGTGCCACGGGGGGGGGGGGTCCATATACCCTAACATTGATTTTTTTGCGATTTCTCGGTTTTTCAAGGGGTTTTTGTTAATTTAAAACATACATAAAAAAAACCACATTAAAAAAAAAAAAAAAAAATCCGCCCACCGGCTTATTAGAAAATTAGGTTGAGTTCCTAGGAAACCCTCCCCCCTCGTGGGCACTAACGGAAGTGAACAAAAATCAACATATTTACTAATTAAAAAATTAAAGTAATCAAATCTCTGGATTTATTTGCTTAGATATTAACCTTAGCGGCAATTAATTAATAATTAATATTGCTTAAATCAAAAGAACTTTTTCTATGCTGATAGCATTCAATTTTTAATTTTGGTCATGACCGTGCTCTTAACTCCGTATGATGTAAGTCTATGGGAAAACTAAGGTGATTGAAGTTTCTGAGAAAAAAATTACAAGGATGGATAGATGATGTGACATCGTTTATGGTTATGGCGCCCCCTGTTAGTGCAAGTGAGAAATTGGCAGGCAAAAACAACGATACGTTGCATGGGGAAATTCTGTTTGTGCTGTAACTTTTGTTTCGAAGTAAATACTACAACGTTCTTATCAAGCATTAATAAGCATGTACCAGCTGCATTTGTGACCAATTTAGATCAGGAAAGATTCTGCAAGTTAATTATAACAGATTTTAGTGGTCTGGTTCTGTAACAGAAATAACTGTATATTTTGCCTGCCAGAAAAAAAACAGAGGGGCGTATGAATGTCAACAAGTGGACGTCATAGGTCAAATTCAGCTATAAATTTGGCATATTTCATTTGGTTATTCTAGAGTATATATACTGAATTATTTTGGTTCAAAACCTTATTATTGGAGTTGCTAAGGATGGAAATGTGCGAACCACTTTTTTTCGGAGAGTGACAATTTTCAATTGGCCATAGGTCCTCCTGGTCAAAGTTTTTCGGCATTATTTTTTCGTGTTTTATGTGGGTATGTGGTCTTACGTGACCCTCAGTTTACTTGTGTTATGTGTCATGATCAAAAATCCCACGGAAAGTTGTTATCTGGGTTGAGTCACTATTTTTTGGGGAACCCCCCCCCCCCCCCCCCTTGGGCCACTACGGAAGTTTTTTAGATTGGACACTTAGTGTTAAAGAAGCGATTTTGTAAATTAGAAGTGGGGGATCCCTGATGTATTTCCTCGTAGAGCGGGAAACGCGAATTTATGCCAGTCATGATGAAATGTCCCGAATAATGGCCACCTCACCGAAAACTGACCTATAACTTGGCTTGCCTGAACGAGGAATCAACTAATGGATGAGCGTTGACAGGTCCGTGGCGCAATGTCCTGGTTATTTCATATTGAAGGACATTTTTGCAGCAGCCGTTGAATTATTATCGTAGATCTCCGATATTAATTATTCTAATTACAAAATTTCTTATTTTGCGACACATAGAGAATGTTGAGCTCTAGCATTCCCAGGTATTTTTTACTAGCCAATTACCAATGCAACTGTGCAAAAATCTCAAAATATCCGGAAAATTGTTATTGCTTTAATTAATCTGCGATTAAATGTCTAAATACGATTTTTAAGCCAGTCCACCCTCCTCATAGTCCTGTGGTAGGCCCATGTGACCTTGCAAAATAGTCTGCACCAAAAGGTGTAATGGCTTCTGGGCAATATTTACCTGTAGATTTCAGATCTTGATGATGCAATTTTATCATCCTTGATCATTTTGAGATAGGGAAGGGGGTAAATTAACAGGAGATTTTGTAAATGCTCCACACGGGATAAAAAGGCGTATGGACATGTTCATCTGGTTCTAAGAATTACTATTAAAATTATTTTAATATTTTTGCCCGATTCGTTATGGGGATTGAAAGCGCGAAAAATTTCCAATTATGAAAAATGATAAATTTAACACTTATGTTTCGGAGGGGGGGGGGGGCTTAATACCCAACATTAATTTTGATTTTTGGGCGATTTCTCGGTTACGCAATGTTTTTTTTTAAGGAGTTTTTTTGCTTATTGTCTGACTTATGAATACGCTTCTCCTGATACCAACAAATTTAAATACTTAAATCAAATAACCCTTTATATGCTGATAGCATCAATTTTATTTTGTCACGACTGTGCTCCTGTGTAAGTTTATGGGAAGTTTATGGGAAATACCAAGGTTAATTGTAAGCGGGGTTCTAAGCAGGTCCTGGACTCCGAGAAAAATAGAAGATGGTATAAATTTGGCTATATTATAATTATTTTAATTGGTTATTCTATACTAGATGTAATCAAGTATTTTGGTTCAAAATCTTATATTTGAGTTGCTGAGGATGGAAAATGTGCGAACCACTTTTTTTTTGAAGAATGACAATTTCAGTTGGCCATAGGTCAGAGGTCGATGTTCGGATTTTCATTTTTAATATTGGTATGTGGTTCTTACGTGACTCTCATTTAATGGCGGCCATTTTGGATTTCTGTAAATTAGGTTTAATTAAAAATATAAGGATTTGAGTTCTGGTCGTTGTCCGTTATCAAACCTCTCATGTTAACATTTTTTCACATAAACACACAAAAAATATTCTACAAGACAGGGTATGGCTGAAACCAGTTATGGAGCAACTTGAATGGCGGCCATTTTGTTTGTGCAGACTTTAAACTACTACATTGGAAAGTCTATTATGCACAAATTATTTAAGTTGAAGTGTCTTAACAAGTTGGTAGCGCTCTCGTTTTGTCCATCTTTATGGTACCCATATGTCAAATATCACCTCGTATAGCCCAAGCACTATGTGTTAGTATTATGATCAAACTCGGCATCTTGCAGTTACTGTCCATTTTCCCTATTCACTGTGCACACAGTGCATCCAATAGGCCATGACCTGTCATGCGTACTCTGTGCTTAACGCATAGGACATGAGAAAACTCACGTCGTGGCGAGAAAAGTGCTGAAGAGATTTTCTCGTTAGAAGCTCTAATTGTAGAATATATTATCATCAATAACATATGTGAATTTTATTATGATAGAACATTCAGAAAAATCCAAAAATGGTTAGTTTATAAAGAGTGGTATTTTGGTAGGGTATAATGCTAACTCTATGGCAAAAATCACCAGTGATTGCTGGCAGATTCAAGAGGGCGCCATGGACAAACGGTTAGACCTACACTCTTCGTAGAAGCTGACAACCAAGATAATCTTATTTTCTATAAGGTGGTGTAATTTGGTTGACATATGGTGCTTAAACAGATCCGAAACGACCATTTCTAACAAGGCTTCCAACATGTGTAAAAACAGGCCTACTCGCCAATGTTCATGCACACAGTGTGTGGGTAGTGGGTAATCGCTCATCCATAGCATGTCATTGATCAGTGATTGGATGGTGCCCTGTGAAGTGGGAATCATTTACATAAGGTCAAACTTATGAATGGATTCATGTCACAACGATTTGGTTGGGTGGACAAAAGGTCGAGGCCCGTTTACAGTGGACACTAACTGCACTATGGATGGTTAACAGTTGATACGTCGGAATAAAAAAAAAAAAAAAGAATAAATTTATTTGTCATTTTCAGTACTGGTGGCTGCCATCATTACAGGCAGACAGGAAATGAGAGTGATATTTGGAGCGTTCAAATATGGTGAGATATCACATCCGGGGAGGTGGGAAGAGTTAAGAGTAATGTTAGGCAACAGTTGATCGTTGTATATTATATTGGCGAGTTGGGAATGTTTGTACTTTAAAGTGGGGGTAGTCATTAAGAGAGGTCAACTATGGTGAGTTATTCATTATTGGCAGAGTTAGATATGGCAAAGTTTGGGATGTGACGTTTTATGTTGATGTATTGATGGTTGAAAACCTTACAAAATCGAGGGTCTTTTGTAGTTTTGAAATGTGGTGAGTTAATTCAGAGTATTGCAAAAGTTGTCTTTGGTAAACATTCTGGTTTGGTGTGCACGAAGAAATAAAAAGGTTTGTACTTGTCAAGTATAGGGAATGTAGTTTAGAGGGGTAAATATATGGTATGGTGAGTTGCCACCTTCACAGTACAGAAAGAAATTTGATGTAACATACTTTTTCATATATTGAAAAGTAATGTTAGGAAGAAGCAACAATGTTCTGATACTCTTTGGTAACTCGCCATATTTGAACTCTCGGAATAACCTGCCCTAATTCAAAATGTAAACATTAATACCAGCCAAAACACACCACATCACACTTTTTCTTAACGTAACTCTTCTAATACTCTGAAGGTAACACTCACCAGATTTTAACTCTCGAAATGACGCCCCACTTCAAGTCAAACATTCCACTAACACTAACACGCTACGCACATCGTTTTGCTAAATATAATTCTTAAAAATGCGTGCGTTTGATCAGTAAGAAATCACCACATTTTAACTCTCAAAAGACGTCCCTACATTTAAAAAAGTTATAAAATTCAAACATGAACTTTCTTCGTCGATTGCTTTTTGATTTTTCATTACATCCAGCATGTTTCAGAATCCTACATTGTGCAAATATTTTTTTCTTCGCAGTACATAAATTCGATCCCAACTCACTGGTTAAGTGGTTATCTGTACTGTTAGAAATTTAAGTTAAGAAGAAAACAGAATTTTCCGTAAATTTACGGGAAGGAAAACCTTGTTTAGAAAATTGCCGTAATTGAAATACGGGAAATTCTTTTAAAATACAATTTGTTTCCATAATATGAAACAGATTTCTGTGAAAATACTGTCAAAGTCCCGTTAATTGACAGAAAATTCTGTAAATTGACCCCAAAAAATGCTGGAAATCTGCTGCAGAAATTTCCGTAAATTTACGGAAATTTTCTAACAGTGGGGATATTGCTCCCCCCCCCCCCACCACCACACACCCACACACCTTGGGGCACTAACTGGGCATTCAACAGAATTCGTTATGGCGATAAGAGAGCGTTGAATTAAAAAAAACAAAAAACACTTTTAAAAAGTAAATTTCGAAAAAAAAACTGAGTAAGTGACGGACTTTTTCTCTTCCTTAAAATGTTGCTTGACAAATTTAACCTAATTTGACATTAAATTTCAAACCATTAGGGACAATTTCTGCCACACACAAAATACATTAAAACAAGCGTGTTCAGCGGTTTCTGTTTAAGGGCGGCAAGTCTGTTTTAAAGGCGGCAAATAGTCATTGCGCTATTCAGCCACTCGCTTTTGTTTAAAATTTAATTTGAATGATATATGTATCTCATTCTCATTTTCCTAGTTTTTTTATTATTTCTTTAAAATTTACATTTTAATATGATGGTAGATCCGTTTAGTACCAAATAGCATATAGTATTTTTTGTGTTATGACATGCTTTGTTGGCATGAATCTGCATATGTATCATTTTGCCATCATTTTGGGTTCATACAAAATTGTTATTCCCATGATTACCGTTTTTAGTGAATGACTTCCGTTAATTATAATATACCCACTTTTTGATGCGTTCTTTCTTTCTTACAAGGCGGCCCGCATGGCGCCTTGTTCTGTTTCTTATGCGTTCGATTCTTTACAAGACGGCCGTCATCCGTTTCTTGTTCTGTTTTGATGCGTTCTTCTTCTTTACACAGCCCGATGCAATCGGCCGTGTTCTGTTTTACTAGCTGTTTCTTCTTCTTCTTTCTTTCTTCTGTCATTGTGCTTGATAGCTCAGTAGTGGCTTGACCAATAGTAACCAGATTTGCACCAAAGACCGCTCAGTGAACCATCACCTGCCATAAGACTTTGACCCCCATCTGAACTTTGACCTCGTCACAGGGTTCCAATATGTCATTAATTCGCCAAAAATATCTTCTTTTACAGGATTATGCGATTATCAACTAAAATTGTTCAGAGGAACCACCGACCTATGCTTCAAAAGGGTTTCAAGAATAAGCGTCAAAGGTCATTAAGGGGATCATTTCCGCGGAAAGCCAAATATGCAATTTAATGTGGCCACAAATATCTTCTCTACAGGATTATGCCGATATCAACTAAATTTTTTTTAATTTCACAGGAAAAACTGACCCATGCTACATATAGTTGTCAGGAATAAGCAGTTAAAGGTCATTAAGGGGTCACTTCGGTCAAAAAACCAAAAATATTTAAAACATCAAATTTTTATCTCAAAATGTAAACCTAGCAGAGGAAATGACCTTCAGATATTCAGTATGTTAGCCAATGTATTGCAAGGTATTTTTATTTTGGGGGTCAAAGGTCATTTAAGGTCATTTCCGGTTTTGAGTAAAATGACTTTAAGAATTTTTATCTCCAGAACTCTAAGCTAAGCAGTTTTTTGTTTTATTTAAACTGGAAAAGCATTTTTGTTGTGTACACGAAGGTGGGTTTTGTTTTAATACCGGAGTCAATGGTCATTAAGGGAGTCAAAGGTCAATTTTGCCCAAACAATGCTAAAAATAAGACAAATTGGTTATATCTCAGCCTTATAGAAGACAGATAAGCCTGTTATGCTGCAGTGATGTAACATAATGGTACTAAAGTCTATGATAGTTTCGATCCCAAAGGTCAAAGTCAAGTCAAAGGTCAAAATCTACAAACAAGCTCGATGAGCTGAAATTTGTCAGGGGGGGATAATCATTGTGGCATCATAATTAATACAGAACAAGTACAGATGACCCCCATCCGTTACCCAGGGGTCACCTTATAGGGTGAAAGGTCAAATCCTGACATGCTGGATTGAGTTGAAACTCAATATAGTTATCCTTTGCTAAAGTGTTAACACCGTAAAAATACATTAATGACATTTGTGACCTATTGGTGAAGTTACAGGGGTAAAGGTCACGTCCAAAAACCTCAAGGGGGTCATTAGGGGTCAAACCATCCATTCCCAATACGGCTCACCGTCTTGTAAATTAGATCTGTTACCAGGTCTAGTATTACTTGCATACACAAATTCATATTTTGTATTATTTGATTCTGTACTTACTTGTCCATTTAATTTTTAAACGATATTGACGATAAAAATTAATTTGAACAAATATTACGATGTAATAATATTAACGATAAATGTAAATTATCATTGTAGTGATACTTTCAATGAATTAACTAAACATCTAAATAGTTCTAACCTTGGCCTGATTCACTTCAATTCACACTTTAAACTGAGAATTACGCACTGCATAATACTTGTTTTGTTTTTAAAAAAAAAAAAAAAAAAAAACACTAAAGGATAAAATTTCTCCTTATTAGGTTTTAGTGAAAACTTGGCTAAATGATGAAAAATCCCATACTTCTCTAAATAGATGTGTGGTTTTATACTCGATTGTCATTGCCCACAGATCTTTAAAAGAGGGGGTGTGGGGTGTTATTCGCGTTTAGATATTTCCACTGATCTTGAAATGTCAAAGTCCGTCATGATCTAAACCTAATTAATTAGCGATGGACTATGAATCCATCTTTGTGAAGATCGTAAGCCAACCCCAAAATACCGTCGTTGGCGTCATTTACAGGCCCCTGATAGATGCCCTCAACCATCATCACCAATGTATCCACACAATCAACATGATTATAGTTCAAAACCTACCAAGCTTCATTTGTGGTGATTTCAACATCAAATTGCTAAAACATCAACTCACTCTCTGATTCATGAATTTCTAAATACACTACGTATCGCAGCATCTTGTTATCATCTTATTGTCAAACCCTACTCCCGCAAACCCGGACTTCTTCCTGATTGACCAATTTTACTAACGTCCTAAATCATTAAATTACACCCGGTATTCTATACAACGACATAACTGACCATTTCCCAGTATTTCCACATTATAAATAAGCAACAAAGACACTAAAAATAGTTCAAGCGAATTCTAAATAGAAATCTCAAAAGCCAAAAAAATAACTAACGCTACAATCACATTAAAACTGAATTAAGTCAAACAAGTTGGATGATGTGTGAGAATTCCTTCTGCTGATAATTATATTAACATGTTCATAAATAAATTCGCTCGCCGTTGAATTAGCAACTTGCCCTAAAAAAAAAAGAAAATAAACAAACGTAAAGAAAACAACCATTGGCTTACTGCGGGAATAATTATTAAATCAATTAAAAAAGAAACAAAATATACATACACTTATAAAGCATCCCAATGATGGAACAAAATACTATAATAAATATAGAATAACAATAAAGCTAGCCTTAATCCATCAGACTTCTCGAAAAAAAAATACTACTATAATTTAAATTTTACATCTACCCAATTCAACAAAAATAGCACTTGGCAAACACAACAATGTAATCGGCAACCACTCAAGCGCCTAAGGCTCCTTCCACTTTCTGGATGGCCTCTATCAGATTTATGACCCAGAACTCATCTTCCACAATGTTAACTCTTTTTCGACAATGTTGTCCCGAACTTGCCTCTAAGATCCAGTTCACTTCTCTCTATTTTCCGACTTTCTTGATGATCCCCACTCCAACTACATCTTCTTCAATCCCATAGATGAAAAAAGGACGGTTCTTGACAGCGTAAGAAATTCAAGAATGGCAAAGCGCAGGCTCAGACAATGTTAGCCCCTCGATCGTTAAGCTTGTCATTCCTTTCATCTCCAACGCAGTATATTGCATCTTTAATTTCCTTGTAACTGGTATCCTCTCCCAATCCAAAAGGGGGCTTTCAAGTTGCGAAAATCATTCCTGTCTGCAAAAAAAGATGATCACCATGTCCTTCTCCGATTACCGCCCTATATCGATTCTTCCATGTTTTTTCCAAAATCTTGAGCGCCCGTATCTATAACAGGCGTGATATATTTTCATCCACTTGCTTCCACATTCTTAGACAACCAAATATGGCTTTCGCAAAAACACTCAAAGACCTTGCTCTTCTGATATCTATAACAACATCTCGTCTTCCCTGCTCTCACTATCACAGTTATGGTATCTTCATAGATATACCAAAGCATTCGACACGGATGATCATGATATTCTACTTGCTCAAACTCCAACCAATGGGATTTGTCGGTCTTTCCCTTAGATACTCTCTCAGTTATCTATCCAATATCCAATATCTCTTCTGATCGTCTCCCCCAGTTTATGTGGTATACCTCAAGGTTCTATTATGTGCCCCTTGTTTTTCTCCATGTCAATGAATTCCTTCTTGATTCCAAACGTCTTTGGATTATTTGCCGACATATTTCTATTGACAAAAAAAACCTTAACACACCTCCTCAAAATATTTAACAAAGAGGTAATAAATATGTATCACAATGGTTAAAGCCAAAAAATTTCGCTAATGTTTCCAAACACAACCTAATTCACTTCACCCAAGAAAAAAAACACTGACACATTGACTTTCCTATAGATTTTTAAATAAATCAATGAAACCAAACAAACAAATAAAAAGTTTTTTTATAATTTTCAAACTTTGATTGCACTGTTAATTAATATTTATGAAAGAAATTATAAGTTAAAAATAGATCTAATAATAACACCATAAAATGATATAATGGTACATGTTATAAAAAGAATACTAATAAATAATACTTATATAAGAATTTAATAAAATCCGATCAACATACTAATAAAAATATCTAAATATACACAACTAGGAATTAAATTGTACCATAGATTCTTTACACACGACGTATGAAGTGTGGTTTTTCATTCCTCGTGCCATTATGTATTTTCTTGTGGTATGTAGATTTCAAATAAGTGAGACCTCTAAAAAGTTTTAGGTGGTCCATCAACGTGAGAGTAAAGAGGAATTATTTATGGCCACAGGTAAAACAGGTTATTGTACTCTACAATGTATAGATAATGTAGCTAGTACAGAAATAGTTTGACCACAAAGTAAATTTCACATTAATCGATTAGCTTGGGTGTTTCAGAAGTATCAGGACGACAACATCAGCAACTATTTTCATTAAATGCGGTTATTTGGAACATAACTCACCTTTGACACTGCATCATTCCTTATCACAGGATATTAGGAATAATATTGCATTCTTTATATTCAATGCCACACATTAATAAAACTTAAGTTTTTTATTTGGCCATCAAAAAAGGTCCAACTTGTTTAACACTTAAGTGCCCACAGCTAAAAAAAACTCTTCCGTTTGTGCCCCAGGAGGGGGGGGGGGGGGGGGGGGGGGGGGTTCATAGGGAACCAAAAAACCGAAAAAAAAAAAAAAAAACACAATTTTCCCAGGGGAGTTTGAAACATGAAAACTAACCAAAGGTAAGGGGGGTCATGTAAGAACTGCATACTAGTAGGGTCACTTGGAGCAATTCCGTGACCGTGTAGAGCAGAGAATCATTTCTCTGTGGATTTATCTTCTATGAAGGTTAATGAACAAATTAGCGGTGGTGCCCTTCCTGAAAGTATGGGCAGAATCCAGGAGGGGGAAAATTCATAATACAGGGGTCAAAAATTAAAAATGCTTGGATTGCTGTAAAAAGGTAACCAAAGTGTTCGTCTTGTTACAAGGATTAAAAAAGGTATAGTTTGTACTACTTACAACGTATGGTTACGGAGATATAAGACAAAAATGGTCAAATGTCAAAGGTCATCACGAAAGGTTAATTCTGAAATATTGCTCCGATTTCTTTTAAAATGGGTTCAAATTGTTCATCTCTCAAAGACGGCACCAAGAACATTTTGCACCCTCTAACATATTTTTTAAATTCGGAGATCAATAGAGGTCAATGGGGTTGACCTTATTTGTCATTTATCTCGATAAACAAATACAAATGAGAGTGTCAACTACTTTTTGTTGCAATCCCTGTGGAAATGCTAACAATTTGAAACCATTTTCAAAGAAATCGGTCCAATATTAAAGATTTAACCTTTGGTGATGACCTTTGACATTTGACGATTTTTTTTATATTTCTGTAACCATACCTTGTAGGTAGTAGAAACTATACCATTTTTAATCCTTGTGACAAGACGAACACTTTGGTTACCTTTATACAGCAATCCATGCATTTTTCATTTTTGACCCCTGTATTATGAATTTTCCCCCTCCTGGATTCCGCCCACACTTTCAGGAGGGGCACCCCCGCTAAATTTGTTCATTAACCTTCATAGAATATAAATCCACTGAGAAATGATGCTCTGCTCTCCACGGTCACGGAATTGCTCCAAATGACCCAACTAACCTATAATAAAAATGGAAATCCGAACTATGGCACCTGACCTATGGCAATTGAAATTGTCACTCTTCGGAAAACAGTGGTTCGCACATTCTCATTCTCAGCAACTCCGATATATAATTTTGAACCAACATAATTGATTAAATCTACTATAGAATAACCATTTCAAATAATTATAGCACCATATAGCCATAAATTATACCATCTTGTATTTTTCTCAGAAAGTTCAAATTCACCTTGGTCTTTCCCATAGACTTACACAGTTAAGACCACGGTCGTGAAAAAATTGAAATTGATGTAGGCTGTTGGACATGTCCTTCTATGCTGTTGTTTTGTTGTCTCCATCGGGGGGCTAGGGGAAAACCAAGTGTAAATTCATAATAAATTATTAAAATCATATAATCGTCTGTTCCCACAAATAAAACTGGCACATTTTCTTGAAAAAGAATAAAATGTCACTTCAATTCATTTCCCAATATAAAGCCTATTGGTGCACATAGACTTCAGGAAACGGATGGCGTAAAGATATTCAAGCACCGGCCCGGTGTGTGAAAGCCAGATATAGTCCGGTAGGGAGCCATAGTCGGGGGCTCCATAGAGATAACGGAATAAAGGCGTGAACTAATGTTGCGCGTAAAGAGTCAACGAATCGATTGCCCTATTGTCCCATTGTTCCCGGGGACTATGGTTACGCCGGACAATGGTTACTTTCTACACGGGATGCGGTGAGAAAAACACGTTCAGATTTCCTTTCATCTGGAAGTGCAGTGCAAGGGACCTCAAGTCAGTCCCAGTATGCAGAAATCGGTTCTCTGTGGTTGCAATTATGCAGAATTGTCACTGGTTGCGTCCAAGCATACAGTATTTTGAATATTCATACTTATTTTGAAACAAACATTTTAAAAATCAAATTAAGAAAGCTAGTTCCTTTTAAACCCACAAATTCATATTCAGGTTATTTGAAACTTTTAATTAAATTATGATTATTTGTTTGTTAACTTTAACAGCCTACATGGACCCTATTCAGAAGTTTTTAATAACACGTTAACAACGTTGTATTAATATCTTTAATTGTTTTTAATATTTAAAGGTGCCAACCTTGCTTCCGCACATATTATATTATATGGACCGGTACATAAATAAGCACCATCCTTATCTTCAAAACAATCATATTTTTGCATGATATAGTGTGGTCGGATGTAAATGAAAGTTACCGTAGGATTGGGTGCAAAGTTGTTTTTCTTGCTGTTGTTATCATTCAATAGGAACAGAAAGTCAGAAAATGATGGGGTTAAATTTTTTTTGTTGTTTTCCTCGGCCAGCTGTCCCCTTCCTCAAGGGGGATGTTGTTACTACAGGGAAAAAAAATTTTAAAATCGAGTCCAAAATGGTGTTTAAAAACTTAAGTGACCAAGGGGGGGGTTCTATGGACCCCCAAAATTGTTTCGCGATGGGCCGCTTTACGCGTGCGATTTTTTGCGCCGAACTTTTTTGTTAATTGTCTGACTTTTAAATCTCTTCTTTCATACCAAAAATAATTAAAATCGGCCAAGCCGTTAAGAGATAATTAGTGGGGTCCCATGGAACCCCCCCTGGGGCATAACGGAGATTCATTTGAGAATATTTTTAAAAATAGAATAAGAAACCGTAGACCCAAAGCAAAAGTTTTTTTGTGCTGATATAAGTTCACACTACCATGTAAGTAAACAATTAGTGTAACATTAAAAATAATAACCCTGTATGTGTCAGAAAAAACAAACCATTTCCATCATGTCCGTTGCCAAACCGTTACGTACAAACGCTATGGGAAAACGACGTGGATTTTGCAAACACCTAAAAAAAATACAGGATTCCCTAAACTGTGGTTTGTGTTGTGAAATATTAATAATTTGGGTCTTAGGAGAATAGATATCAAACATAAAATAAGTTTTTAAAATGTTGATGTAAGCACAAGGCTCATTTGAATTTTCCTCTTTTGCCCAATTTCGCGTGTTTTGAAAACATTGTTTTGCCCCCTAATTTGCACCCAAAATAACAAATCTCATTTTTTAGTCTGATTTGGGGTTGTATGTATGACCCTCACATGTGGTATAAATTTAGTGCAAAAATTCCCTCGGGAAAGTGGTTTCCTTAGGGGGGGGTCCCATGGAACCACAAAAACCCCCCCCACCACACCTGGGCAACCAACGGGAGTGAAAAACCCTGGTCCCTTAAGTGTTAAGTACATTAACAGTCGTTCCTTATAACGATTAGAAAAAAGTATATATTTGCCTAGGTTCCTTCCGACCTTTCGTTAAAGCGGCATAGCCCCATAATGCGTTCAAGGTCATCCGGGGTTAAAATGACCCAATGCTCAGATTTTGTTGAAACTGGTGATAAGTTGTTGTATTGTCTCACAGGATCCAAAAATGTATTATTTTACAGTGGGTGACATTGGGATGGTTAATTACATAGCCAAAATGTCGGTAGAGGTTCTACATGGTTATGTGGGTGACCAGAATTTACCTGGATTGTCGCAATGGTGTACCAAAAGGATTCCAATTAAAATGATTTTCTGTTTCAGTTGGGAACAAGGAACCAGTGACACAACGTTCAACAACATCGGAGCATTAACCCCAGGGTGAACTTGAACCGTATGGGGCTAGGCCCGTTTTAAATAAAGGTGGAACTAGGAAATTAATACTTTTTTAATCCTTATGACGAGACGAACGCGTTAGTGTACATTAACACACAATTTGACTCGATTTTAAATTTTCATGTAAACATTTTCCCCCTTGAAGAAGGGGGGCATCAGTAGAAAAATTTGCACCCCATCCTTTTGACAGTTCTAGGTCCCTATTGAAACCCAACGCAACAAAATCAATTTAGCATGAACATCCTAGGGATTCCACACACCAACCCACAACTAATATGTTTATTAAAACAACGATGGGGTAGCAGCAAACTAGTCTCGTGAAATTAAAATCGCATTTTGTAAATTAACTAGGCTGACTTGGGCTACGCTTTCTATTGACCACCCACAATAGGCAGGATAGGGGTGAAACCAAGTCTAATCAAGCATGCAAAGGCTTCACCTGTTTCAACCACTGCTCAAATTGTTGTGCACTGACCGCAGGCGATCCCTATTGAACACACTGTGCAAAAGTATATGAAGAGACGTAGTGTATTCGGAATGTTCGAATGTTTTATAGAGTTTGGGTAAACAATTTTGGATGCGAATGAATGTATTTACCCTAATGAAGGTAGCGCCCACACTAGAGCCTTGCCAGTTTGATGTCAACATACAGTTGCAAAATCATTCCCATCGTTAAGTAAAACAAACAGGGGGTAGCATTAAAGGGGGCATGTTTCTGAACTTCCATTAAAAATGGTACTTTTAAAATGGTAATTGCGTTTTTGGTTCAAAAATAAATATCGGATATCATTGTGTATTTGAAAAATACGATGAGGGGTAGTTGACAATTCAAACAAATCAACTTAAATATCAACCAATTATTAATAATCATAATACTTCAATTACCATGTTGGTTTGAGTCTCAATCGTAAAAGTTGTTCGGTCATTAGATCTGGGACTAACTCTCGCACATAGAACGGGATCAGAAAGTCAGAATCGGTGCGAATGACTTCATTTCTAATATCTTAACCTAATTCACAAATCAATAAATATTGAGCTTCTATAGTGCGTGTGTCGATTAACTTTGGCCATGCTTTTCACATTCATCCTTTAATCGAAAAGGAAGAAACTGACAAACATATGAGAAATGTTTCGTGCAAAAGCTTTGACCTAACAGCTTTGTGCAGAATTAAAACCGTAACTTATTGCTTCAGTTTACCGCGTTTTCAGAAAAATTTAGTTTCAACGACCTATATTATAAGGTACACCTGTTAATTATTGTGAGAGAGGATGGGAATTTGTCACTCAACCCAATCGCCTGGAGGTGGTAACACCTGGCTATAGCAATGGCCCACACCCGGGCCCATTGTATATCTTACTCATGGTTTGCTGAAGTCTATACATATCCATTGGTCCTCTTATATTGGGGAAAAAAATTAGGTGAATTTTTATTTATTTTAAGAAAATGTGCCAGTCTTATTTGTGGACCAGACAGTATGTGATATGTAATAATTTATTATGAATTTAACTGGTTTTTCCCCTAGCCCCTCGATGGGGACAACAGAATTTTTATTAAGTTGGTTATTTGGTCCACACCCCTTGTGCTAATGTATCAGCATATCGTCGGTGGGCTGGGAAAAAACCTCGGATGTGTATGACATTCAGAGCAAAACCTCGCAGTGGTAAAAACGGTAATATGATATGACAAAACTCAATGTAACATTTCGAGAGGACACCCAAAAACTGAATAATGCTGTAAGGTTTCCTTTTAGATTATTTAGATAATCTATTTACTTCAGGTTCTGAAATAAACTGCCATATGATTTACTATCTATTGGCTTGAAATTCAAAAAAAAAAAAAAAAAAAAAAACCCGAATGTGAACAAAACTCCCAATGAGGTTGTAGCAATGGGTCTCACTTTTTACATATGGTTTTCATTTAAAGTATGAGCTAATTTGATTTAAGTATTCTGATCTTATTAATTCAATTGCCTCACAAGGTATATATCTAGCAAATCCATCCCAAGATTTAATACTTAATTTGTTAATTAGCAAAAAATATCTTGATTTTTTCACTCCCGTTTTAGTTTTTTTTTTTTTTGCCCAAGGAGGGGGTCCTAGGACCCAATCTAATGTTTTTTGGTGTCAGGAGAAGCGTATTCATAAATCAGACAATAGCAAATAAAATCCCTGAAAATTTTCAATTTTCATGAGAAATTCAAATAACATCGAATGTTGGGTCCCATGGAACCCCCTCCTTGGGCACTAACCAGCGTCAACAAAGGGGTTTTCTAATACGTTCACGCGTGGGGGGGGGGGGGGGGGGGGGGGGGTGGGGGGTGGTTACACTCCCACCCCGATTTTTTCATAATTAAGCGACAAAACATCATCTTGTTTGTAATCAGGGTAGCTACTAGGGTCTTTTCTTAAATAAGACAAGCTAGCAAGGCTTTAAACAATAGGACGTCTAGACGTCATAACTGAGAGCTATTTTTAAAGCAAATTTGTACGCAAAATCGCCAAAATAAGCGGTTTTTCGACCATTTTGCCATTCAGCAAAGCAAATTGGGTATTATTCGGCAAGGATGTGTGCCAAAGTAAGCATTCATATGTTATTACTCTAAAAATATAAGAAAAAAATCAATATTGTATTTACTTACAGGAGCATATAAGTAACCTAAAAGTACCATTTTACACAGTAAAGTAGTGGGGAAGGGTGGAAACCCACCCCCCCGTACCTTCCGACTTTGACGGGCCAACCTGACCTCCCTGAAGGAAGGTACCCTTATTTTTTTTTCGCGAAAATGAAGCAAAGGATGAAATTACAATTGTGAAAGCCTTAGATCAGGCGAGAACGGAGCGTGCGATGGCCCCATGTTGCTGGAAAAACCCCATGTGAGGAAAATCTGCTCTTCCCAAAGAGACCTGATATA
>JAMKCH010012629.1:0-26025 GCA_023653785.1 Ophioderma brevispina
GCTCATTTGCTTTCTTATTATGTTGAGTAAGCTATTAGTATGTTTGATTACGATTGCTCTATATGTAATTTACACCATGTCTACAATATGTCAACGCCAACATGCTTTATGTTCTTGTACACGAGAAGGCAACAAAATCGCTGTGACCTCAATAGCTGCTCGAAAACACATTGGCAAATGTCCCGATTTGAGGTCCAAAATACCTGAAATCATTATAAAATAAATATATTATTGTTGCGGAATGTCAACTATATATCTAAGTTGGTCTAATATGACGTGAAAGGGTTAAAAAACAACGAATTAAAAGGGATGAATTTTAAGTTTTGAAAAAGCGTGGTCTCTGAAGTTATACTGTAGAATCCCACCAAATTTTAAAGCATCCCAAATCATTAAAGCAATATAATGGCACATTTTTTGAAGAGCGCCCCCAATTTTCAAAAGTTTATATTTTGGCACAGTTACGTTGGTTAATTACCTGCCGAACGAGAATGCTAAGAAATGCGCGATGAAAAAATAAGCGAAATTACAAAATTTATTCGTTTGTGACAAAGAATTTCGAGCTTTAACCCTTCACAAGGTATATAGTTTATAGACAGTTACCAATGCAACGTGTCAAAAATATCAAAATTTTTTTGAAAATTTGGGGGCGCTCTTCAAATAAAATGTGCTAATATTGCTTTAATGAATTGTGTGCTACAAAAGAGTAGGGACGTATTTACGTCTGTTTTAGAAAGCGAAGCCTCCGGAAAAATGATTAAACATTGTATTTAAGGTATCACCGAAATGAATTCTCATATGCTATAACATGGGCCTGATTTCATTGATTTAACCTGCCAGACGGTGACAGGGAATGTGCCAATAGCAAGGTCGTGTGCCTATGGTATTGTGAAAGCCCATGTAAAATGACCTGTTCCAACAATCTTCGCTGTGAACAATAGTACCTAGGGTGACCTGACGACTAACTGAAAAGGTTGCCTACTACCTCTAGCTCCATTATCGGTAAAATAAAAAACTCAAAAAAAGTGGCATTCCATTGACTTTGCGTTCATTTATGCACTCAAACACATACAATTCAGGTCTACTCTCGCCGACTAGAAGAACCGATAATTTTCACGATTTTTTATTTCAGTATACCGAATGCCATGCATAATTTTATTGAGCTCACCTACCTTAAGAGTATACGTGCAATTGCACATGTATATTCCTCTGATAAAAATCTCATTTTTATCAGTGAACTACAACTTCCATATCGATTCAATCAAAAGTTTGAGGTTGAAAAGCAAAAATCTTCAGAAAAATTGGATAGTCATATGATCACTGTGTGTTTCTAACTCACTTATACACAGTAGTCAATGGAAAAAAACGGCAACTTTGAGCATATTTCTTTCACATTTAAAACTCTCACAAAGGAAATACAACAATATCTCACCAAAGTGTGATTAGTACCAGGAGATTTTTGTAGTTGAAAGACATTTTATTTCACTTTTCAAGGTGAACCTGCTTCAACGATCTAAAGCAAACTTGGAATGGGGTACTTTGACAGCGGGTTACATAATAGCCTTTGTTTTCAAAACTAGTGAACCATATCAGACAAAAATGAACAGGATGTACAATACAAGTTCGTCATTCAGAATCTGTTATAAAATTTGAATAATTCTCAGTAATTTTGAAATTATAGCACCGACTGCGAGGATTGCATTTATTTTGGGACACCCTGTATAGCACCCGTACCCCAGCAGGGTTTCGAGGCGCTTTCCAACATATAACTTAAATAGTACCATAATTATATTAAAACCAAATAGCTCAATGAAATGGAGCTTTGCATTTATTACAAAATTGGGATCTCTTAAAATCATGCCTGAAGGAATGTAAATGCGACCAAAATAAACACTCCAAATTCAAAGAAATGGTTTAAAAATATTGCACTTTGTGCATTTACTAATTGCTGAAATCAATACAATTTGAATTAGGAAGCAAACTATCAAGGTGTCGGAAGGACTTTGCGTTTCATGATACTTCAAGACCATAAAAACTCTCTCCTCCAGGTTGCTGTACGGTCATGGTTCTCTTCTAACAAACAACAGTATGTTGAATGTTATTCACTTTATCTTAAAACCAGAACTTACTGCTCATAACTTCCACCATTACGGAACTGTTTTCGTATCATTCAGAGTTTCTTTGTGAAGATAATCCATTTTAAAGAATTTCATATCTGTTCAAATGTGAATAACTTATGTTTGATTCATTCACTGTTTTCACTCAACCAGAAAGTGGCACAAACTCGATTTTTGTGTTCCGGAGTAAACTGGAGTTATCTCTCGATTGAAACAAGCAAATGAGACGAAACAAAAAATACTGGAAAGCCTGGTCTTTTCTCTTTAATATGATGTACAAAACTACTTACTTGTTAAGATATAATATTGAAAAAAAAAAACATTGGTGACATTGGTAAACCATGGCACTCGCCCGCTGAAGTTGGCTACAGAAATAGACATGAGTTGCAAAGTTCATATATAAAAATAATCATATTGATTATAGTGACCATTGAGTTATGCTTGTTCAAAAACAAAAGGCTTGAGTTGTGTTTTGAAGACATTGACAGGTGGTGCTTGTCTTACATACAGAGGCAATATGTTCCGTTCCTGGTACGAAGCTTCTGCAAACGATCTCCCTGTGCGTGGCCGATGCCGAAGAGCTTTGATGTGGTTTTGTGATGAAGATCGTAAATTCTGTACGTACATACAGTACGAGTCAAAAAACTTCATTCAGGACAGATTTTTTCTTGAAAGGTACACGTTATTTTTGCGTAAATGTTTGTTTTGGTTGTTCGAGGAATATCCGAAGATTGGTATACCTTCAAACAAAGAAAATTACCATTGTTTAATCAAGAAGCAGTTATTGAAAATCAGTCGTACCAATTTCTCGTTCATAAACAGAAATAGAATTGTTCCGAGCTTGTTGTTATAACATCTCTGAAGTAAATTAATTGCACAGATAAAGTAAACTCAATGTCCAGAAATTGCGAGAAGAGGCTAGTTTCTGGTCCATTAATTGGAATTTACAAATTTATCATTTCTCAATTAAATTGCACTTGTTTTGAATTGTGGAAGACATGTGAAATCAAATTGCAAAATTAGAAGGTGAATCTATTGTTCAGGTCACTTGACAGTCATGTTTGGCACTGATGGATTTTGCATTTATAATTTGCTATTTACCCTCCACGACTTCAACGTGTTGGCCTCCTTAGCCAAGCCAGCTCAGCGTTAATATTACGCATGACATCCATGCCTCCTTGGAACCCGCTCCGTCGTAGACTTAGCAAAGGCTGCAATGATTATTCTACGAAGAACAGCAATGTTGGCTGGCGGAGGGATGTACACTTAGATTTGATAGTGATCCCCAAACACAAAAAATCAAAGTGCGTCAAATCTGGGGAACGCGGTGGCACTCAATTGGGTGTCCTATCCCTACCACTCTTCCAGGAATCCCCAGGGAATAAAACTTGATGTACTGATAATTCGTGCAGTATGACATAGAGCCCCATCCTGGAACCAAATAAATTCGAGAACCAGTTTGGTTTCGGTGGAATCTAGCGTGTGCCAGAATTTGTGGAACCACTGTCCCATCTATTAGCTGAGGATGATCTTGACGTAAACATTTCCCTCAAGAAAAATCGGTCCAATTAATATCCCGTACAAATGATGCCCGCAAGGACTACCAATGTTTATCTACTTGATGGCACATGGAGGTAAAGTCGGAGGTTTCGAGGAGAGTAGTACCGGACAGTGCTGGTATTAAACTTGCCCGCGTTAAAGTGAACTGGTCTCGTCAATCATTAGCAGAAGTCCAGAGGATGTCATTTTTTAAACGGAATGGAATGTATGAAATCAGAGTCCGGTGATGATGCCGGATTGACACGAAGGCTGTTGTTAGATGATGAAGAGCGTCGGTTTTTCTAGAACTCAGGGAGGATTTGCCAGAAGAGCTCTACTAAACCTATTGATGTTGAGCTGTGATCTTGGTTATGTGGGCTACCACTCTGTCCCGTGTTGCGGTTGGTGCTTACACCAAATACGCGAATTTTGGGTTTGGCACGCGAAATGCATTGTGGGATCCAAGCTTTGCGAAATAGGCAAAGATCCACTTCCGGTTTTACGTGTCGGCGATCAGGCTTTGTGGCGCGGAATGCACAGCTGATTCACGCAAAAGTAAACAAACCAATTACACAATTTCGTGCTAACAAAAACACAACTTAGCTTTTATAATTACTTCTCACTTAAAGATCAGTTATTTACAGATAACTTCAGCTAAGTCTGAAAAAAGTGTCAAAATGCAACATCGGGCAGCAGCTCTTGTAAACAGCTTCCATTACAGTGATGTATAATACCAGTACACGTACAAGGCCTGACTGACACACACAAATGCGACGCACAGCTATGGTTAGTTTGATTCTTCAGTCTTCTTTTCCGGGATCATTCTAGCTTTTCAAGGTGAAGTAAACCTCAAAGTAAAAACTGAATATAAAGATCACAAATAAGATAAAAAACACAAAACTAACAAAGGATTGCATTATAAAATGAAAAACACATTATTTTTCATATGTACATGCCTACAGAAGCTTGTTTACATTTCCTTTCCAATCAAAACAACAATTTAACTCATTCAAATTATGTCGTACTGCACTGTTAAGTGCTGTTGATCACGTAACATGCCTTTCGTTAGCCTTTTGTACACTGAAATGGCTATTTGCATTGTTACGTTGATGATATGGAAAGAAGAAAAATTTATGTTAATTAATTATTTGCACAGCCTTACAAATCTATTTTACGGTACTAAATTTAGGTGCTATCAACTTGTCCTAGATGGAGCTAGTGTTAAAAAATTGTTGGCTCCTGAAACAACAATCCAGTACCCCTTTTGGACTAAATTAAGTACACCGTTTTCTTGAAAATCATTGTTCACTGACCCTGACTGAATGAGTCATACCCCGGGGGGGGGGGCACTCATATATGAAAGTGACGGGGATGTGGGAATTGGACTTTCAATAAAGTTCATGGTGGAAACGACGCATAATCTCACATATTTTCATGCGATAAAAATCACTGGATTCGTTGGAATACAATTCAAAATCTTGATTAAATACTGGAATTTATGAAAAAATACTGTAAGAACTCCTTTATGTATTGAAAATCGCCGACTCTTATCATTATATTCTTCGTGTACACACTGAACACACGTAGCTATAGGACGCTAGAAACCGGAAGTGGATCTTTGCCTATTTCGCGCCGGCAAATCCTCTTGAATCCTCACAATGCGATTGCGCGTTGGGCCAGAACCCCAAAATTCGCGTATTGGAAAATCCAAATATTTGTCATAAAATTTTAGTTTGCATTGATCATGCTCTACGATTTGGGAAATGAATACGAAACTGTAAACTGTGGTCTTAACACCACCATCTCGACTTTCTTGTTTCGCCCTAAAGTCTCTTTTGTAATCTTGGGATATTGATTTTTCCTCTCCATCTTCTATTGTTGTTTGACAAGAAGACCACTTTAAGTAAAAGAGACATCTTCGTGTGGTTCAAAATGGCCAGCAGGTGTTTTTCTTTCTCTTCCTCCAAAGTCCATGCACCACAAAAAGTTCTGAAAGCTGTTTATATCCGTCCTTTATAACCAACAAGAAAGAAGAAAAGAGCACAACTTTTGAAAAAGAAATAACTTTTAACCATTTTTCTGAATGTTGGTGTTTTTTGCTCGCACTGCATGGTGCAATAAGTTCTGAAATGTAACCTGGTGTTATATCATGACAACGCCAAAAGATTGATCTTGAAATAAATGACCTTTTTTATTTGAGAGCCAGTGAAGACCGTGCATAATCTTGGAAATGCTATCCTCTTTCTTTGATCGTGTGACCAATCTGGCCGCTGTGTTTTGAATTCTCTGCAATTTCATGATCTCTTTATCTGGTAGTCCATATAGAATCGGCCAACAATAATACAACAGCTACAGTTTTTACATCTGATTTGGATTATAAATTTCACTATCTAGACCCTGTGCATATTTAACGACATTTCATTGCCACCAAATATGTACTTTACACATATTTTTAAAAAGGCTAGGTAATATAGGGCACTATAACAGAGTCACGACCGTTGAAGGCATATTTACAAGATTCTTGTCATTTATCCTGATTTTTTTCTCATTTTTACTGGTTAAAAGCTCTTTCATATCTCAACTCGCATCAGTTGCTAACACCCCCTTCATTCATCTCATTCAAAAGGAATTTTAAGAAAATTCTCGTTGACATGTATATTACTGTCATCTCACCTAAATATTTGTACTTTGATTTTTCACTCTTGTCTTTATTTGGACGTGATTATTTACTGTATGTCGGGTTTTTTTTGTGCTGCCCTTGTATGTATGTCATATTCGTTTGTTGTCCCTATGTTATACCTCATGTGTAATTGTTTGAAGAGGTCACTGCACCCTCACGCTCTGCGTTTTTTTTTTTTTTTTTTTTTTTGATTTTTGCATGTCTGCAACAAGTATAGCTATCCTAACATACCCTGTAAGTTATAAGGCTGCGAGCAACCTAATGAAAACAAAATCGGATATTTTGGTCACTTGTGTCCGTACGAACACTTCTTATAATACGTAATTGAATGAGATTCAAATATAGACTTATTCTTCACTTCTAGATTACTCCTGCAAATTTCTGATAGTGCCTTTAAAGGTCAAGGTATTGTGACAATCAATATGATGGAATGAAGTTGGTCAATGCGTGAGATTGTCTTTTTAAAGACTATTCTTGTTTCTCATTTTTACTGGTTAAAAGCTCTTTCATATCTCAACTCGCATCAGTTGCTAACATCCCCTTCAGTCATCTCATTCAAAAGGAATTTTAAGAAAATTCTCGTTGACATGTATATTACTGTCATCTCACCTAAATATTTGTACTTTGATTTTTCACTCTTGTCTTTATTTGGACGTGATTATTTACTGTATGTCGTTTTTTTGTGCTGCCCTTGTATGTATGTCATATTCGTTTGTTGTCCCTATGTTATACCTCATGTGTAATTGTTTGAAGAGGTCACTGCACCCTCACGCTCTGCGTTTAACAATACCTCATTCATCACTCTTGCATATACATAGCTTGTTGTATATATTTCGTTTGCTAGTTTCTTATACAGCTGAGGTTTTCTGTCGTGCACAACATTACATTCCACCATTGTACAATGGCATATAGCAAGCTATGGCAGGTCAAATTTTGTTACGTGAGCCATATGTAATTATTCCCTGGAATGATATAATACTCAAAGTGGATTACAAAGAGCTGTCTCTGTTGATCCGCTCATTACTGTCCGAAAGAAAAACAGAGCTTAAATTCAATCCCTCACTGTTTTCAGAAAGATTGTCTTCACTGAATTTTTCTTTGGCTATCTGAGTAAGTTTAACTGCCTCTGTCTTGCCTGTTTCTTCTAGCAAAATTTAGTCAGAAAACTATCTTCTATCTGTAGGAGATTGTAGGCTTATAGCAAACTCCACAAGCCTTCCAAAATCTAGTACCTTGCAATCTAAGAGATTTATTATATATGTAATTATAGGGATTCAAATTCTATTTAAAAAAAAACTTATTGTTTTAAATGAAACTTTCCTGCAAATTATAGTCCATGACTAATTGAATCTATGATCTAAGGTCACTACAAACCATTTTTGTGGCTGTAAGCAATATCTTAACTACATTTGCTATATATTTTTTATTCCAGTATTTTAATGAAGTCTTTGACTCTGTTGAGTATATGAGCTATAGTTATTTAACTCTGTTGAGTCTAAGCTATGGTTATTTGACTCTGTTGAGTATCTGATCTATAGTTATTTGACTCTCTTGAGTCTTTGAGTTATTGTCCCTTGAGTCTATAAGTCCCTGTTTATGGTTACTACTCTCCATTGATTTTATTAGCGTGGATTATTAGATATGTTTTATTCCATATTTCTACAAGTATCTCTCTTCAATCTGAGCTGAGGTTGGCTATATGTATTCTACCAATAGTCTATCATAATCCATGACTTATTCAGTCTATGAGCTATGGTTAGTACTGTGTCAGTGTTTGAGTAACGTGCGTATTGTGGTCTGTATTAACCTGTCAGTTCTGTAAAATGAGAAACGACATTTCTTTATGTAAAAGGTTGGTGACCCGATTGACACCACCCCGGCCCCCTGTTCTCAAAGAAAAAAATAATATTTTCCTCATTTAAGTCCGCAGGAGATGTTCTTTTCATGTTATGAAGCTTTATGAAGATAAAAGTCTTAAATGTGGTCGAGCCACATTATTAACACACACCACACACACACACACACGGGGCGCGCGCGCACACACACACACACACGGCATATGGGTCCTTTTATTCCGTGCAAGACATTTTTTTGCGTTCTATTATTCCAAACGCTG
Organism: Ophioderma brevispina; assembly: GCA_023653785.1. Lineage (NCBI taxonomy): Eukaryota > Metazoa > Echinodermata > Ophiuroidea > Amphilepidida > Ophiodermatidae > Ophioderma > Ophioderma brevispina. The sequence goes on from JAMKCH010012629.1 coordinate 8,450, forward strand.
GAACCCATTCACTCTAATTTGTAATACAAAGTGTTTGCCTGGTAATAGCTTCCATGCGAGGAGAAAACACATTATGAACTAGAGTTTTGCTGTTCTCGCTTTCGCGGCTTCTCGGCTTTAGCTTTGGTACCTATCAAAATCGATGCAGATAATTTTAGTGGCAGGGGGGGCAGGAAGATGCCTAAATACTGCGCCGACACCTTTTTTTACACAGGGCAATTGTCGTCCGTAAACGTATGTCGGAGACAAAGTGGTACCAGATTGCCCAAAATGGGTGTCGACATATAAAATTGTTTTGAGAATCATTCATTTAACACAATCGTCTTGTTGGAACCTGGTGAAAACGGGGCGTTGAAAACAAGCTGAATTGACAAAATGCCGCCATCAAGAGAAAAAAGGTCAAGACCACTTTGCACACACCTAATAGTCTTATGGCACCTGTTGGCGGTCACCATTATAATCAAAGATTGAATACACTCAAACAATCAGCAAAGCCGTTGAATCGTAATATTCCCCATAGCAGCTACCCCAGATTGCGCTTGGGTGACGAGGCCCAATTGGATACGTGTCTTGTCCGCAGACCAAACACGTTGACCATAGTGGGTCTCGAATCACGATTTTCAACGGTCTATTGATCACGATTCCTGCACTTTTTCCGCTAGACCAACCGCTCTCCGTATTATTACATTGGCATTTTCAAGTGAGTATGCAAGTGTCAAGTGGTCTCTTTTGTTCAGTTTTCCATAGTTGAGATATTCTCTCATTCATTTGCAAAATTATAAATACTTCACACAACTTTAAGGGTGGTCAGTAGTTTGTTACTTCAGTACGGCATATCAGTTCACGCAAATGGTGAAATTTGGTTTATTGTTAGCCATTATTACCCCCAAACAAGTGTGTGTAAAGTGCGTTGTGACCATTTATCTCTAGCAACGGCCGCCATTTTGTTATTTGAGCCTTGTTTTCCACGCCGTTTTCTAACCAAGACATTATAGTTGATAAATATCTTCAAAACATTGATAGATCCACCCAATTTTTTGGACCACTCTGTATAGTTAAGGTCAGGGTTGAACATAGTAAGTTAAAAAATTACTTTCATTGAAATTCCTCACAGTTTTGCATCCTTTTTTCATGCCAAGTCAGAAAATTTTGGACAGTGTTAGAGCGACAAAAAATAACACATATTGTTCAGCGGTTACGACCGTCGTTATAAAAGGTGAGTGAATTTGACGTCAAACGCCGGGCAACGAACAAAGCCTTGCCCGGCAGTATGCGTGAGCACCCGCAGGCTTGTGTTTTAAATAACGGCCGCTCAAATCGGCCGTGATAAGGGTTATTGAATGCTTGTACTGTATGGTCATACTCTTCGCACCTCTAACATGCCAGTAGACCAGGTGCTAACTTGTGTTTTGTGAAACATTGGTGTCACCTCATCTATAGCAGCATAATCAATGCGACATACCTGATGTCACCTTGGCTGTAGCTTCATCTACAATCAAGATCTTGTTTTGTCGCAGAAATGGCTCTTGCTAACCATCAATGGTCTCTGCCTACACTGAATTGGTTTCCTACCGTCGCCATCTTTGGTTCCAGGCCCTCCATCTAGACTCTCTATTTCAGTCTTCAACTGCAACCTTTGATATTTATCAACAATGTTTTTATCTTAATCTTAATTCTTAATACATAGTTGAATAGCAAGTTTCTTAAAAATAATATTTAATATAAAGTAAATTAGTAAATCTTCTTATTATTATTCGAGAACCCGAGTAATGGTTCACTGCGGAACTTAATTTTGCCGATGCCATGCCTTACAGTTTATATTCCAGCATTGACTTAAATACTAACATTGGCGGATTTTTGGTAATTAGTTCCGGAGTGTGACATTCCCTCAAACTAGAAAACAGGCAAAATAGCTTGAGCACGTTGGGTATACATTTACTGACGCACACTTGCCTGACACGACGGACTAAATCAACATTATCACATGCCACTTTATATTCCGTAAAGGCGCTGAATTATGAGTCTGTCAGGCACAGTGGGTGAGTAAATGTACCAACCCCTTGAGCACCGTCTTTCTCGATACAAGTGGACTTTGGTCACGTTCAACCATATGATTCTTATGTTATTACAGTAATGACTGCGAGCATATCCCATACTCCAGTACCACTTCCCCATGTTTCGAACAAAAATCCTTCATTATTCATGTTAGAAAGGCCAACCTTTTGGGGTTCTCAATTTCACACCCATCAATCAAAAGGATTAAAAACATTTATTTTTTTTTTTTAATATTTCAAATTCTCTGAGCCTGCCTTTAACCTTGTTTTTCATCACCTTGTTTGATATTTGGACGGTAACGAATGTATAAAATGGGACATGAATAAATCTTTGATTTCCTATATGCAAAAACCATCAAAAGGAAGGAGGTTAAGGAATTGGCAACCGTTTCAAAATTCAGAACTGGGAAGTGACCATATGTGCTTGTGTGTGGATCCTTAAAGTTGAATTTCCGATTTCAGAGAAAAGATTTGTGCATTAAAGGATAACAGCACAACTGTTTAAGAGCGCCCCAATTTTCAAAAGTTGCATTGGTAATTGGCTATACTGTGAATGGTAAAGCTCGAACTTGTCTATTAGTGGAGCGGTTTGGAATGCAAAATTGTCGACAACCCCTCCCCTCGGTACAGAAAAAACAAACGACCCACCGTCTATTCGAGATAGTAAGAATAATTAAAAACAATATGGTTTGGTCTTCTTCTTGCGTACAAGGCGCAGCTAAATGTGTTGTAAAAAACGTGGAACGCCCCAACTGCCTGTTGATTGGTTGGGGTTTGAGATATCTGTATCAACCGGCGGACGAAAGGTAGGGCACTCATTGAGAATGTGATCCGCAGTCTGTGATGGATTGGCAGGCTGGCGATGGCCGCAGCCCCCATCGGTGCATATTGCTATTGAAGCGACCGACTCCTGTGCGAATCCGGTTTAAGGTGACCCATTCCTTGCGTGGGAGATTGCTGCCAGGTGGTAGTTCTGTCTTAGGTGTAATAGAGAGTTGATCTGGTCTTAGAATGTCTAGCCAGGCAGTATTCCATGTCTGTAAGATGTTGAATGGGGAACTGGAGAGTTTAGCAGCGTGTCGGCAGAAAGCTCGGCGAGAGCGCAGTCTCTGTCAACCGAGTTGGTGTGATTCTTTGACAGTGTTATGCAGCAGGTGCTTGTTGTCCAGCAGCGCCTTATTCACTAGTTTGTGCGAGTGGTGCTCCCTCCGAAGTGCTGCAGGTGCAATGCCTGAAAGCACTGGTAGAAATTCAGATGGAGTGGAGGAGGGCAAGATCGTCGGCGTAGCCATATTGTCTACACGTTGTTTGAGGTATATCGCTGATATACAAGTTGAACAGCATAGGAGCCAATACAGATCCTTGTTGTACACCGTTCCTCAGACGACGCAGACGACTACTCTGCCCATCACTGGTCTTGAAAATAAAGCTACGGTTTGCAAGCATGTTGCATATGAATTGTACAAGGTGACGATCCGGGATGGTTCTGAGAAGCTTGAGTGTCAGGCCCTGGTGCCACACGGTGTCATATGCTGCAGTAAGGTCCACCAAGATGACGCCTGCCTTACGGCGCTTTTCAAAGCTTTCCTCAATGTCATTTGTGAGTTTTACAATCTGGTGGACAGCGCTCCGGCCACGGCGAAATCCTGCTTGTTCGTCAGACAGATGGGGTTCGACGACGGGCTCCAGATCTTGGGTAAGGACTGGTTGGTAAGGCAACATGTGTAGAACTCCTGGAGCCAATCTAGACATCGTGGGCCGCATTGCATCAGGAACTCTGCTAGTATGTTATCAGGGCCCTGGGCCTTTCCACTCTTTAGTTGGCTAATAGCAGAGGTAAGCTCATCTAGTGAGAAGGATGTGAAAGTGACCCGGTCCACAGCCGGGGGCGCGACGCGAAGGTTTGTGAGGGTTCCTTTTTGACAGAGCGAGTGTGGTACATATCAATGTTCTTGAAACGACCATTGCAAGGGTGCTCAGGAAATGGAATTGGACAGTCACTGGACATTTCGATGGGTTTGAAATTCTGCCGGTGAGGCGTTTGGTGTATTCAAGGATTCCTGCTGGAACGTGGGTGATGGAAGTCGATTCCGTGGGACCGTTATACCAGGGCGCCTCACGGGCGGTGGTTCCTGTCCAAGCAGTTGGTCAGGTCTGAATGGCCAGGAGGTATATAACTGCGACGGCAGCCACGTGGAATGAGGTCTTCTTTGCTGTATAATATAGGAGTTGACACAGGTGATGTAGGAATTGTCCAGGGTGGAGGAGTTGGTGTCGGGAGGTTGGGTACATTCTGAATCACCAGGTTTCATGAATGAAAAAAATGGTCCAGTCTGCCTTGCGGAAAGTTCCACCTTTTCCTGTGGCTTTGTTGTTACAGGCTTAGCAAGGCTGCCCTGAGCGATCAGTGATGGTCTGTGTGGACCTTGGAAAAGAGTACGAGAAGAGTACGGTGAATGAAGATAGTTTCCATGTTTGCAAAAGCGAGGTCAGGATTTGTAGACGTATTCCACCTTCCAGAGTTGAAGGTGTCTGGTTGTTTGGTCGTGCAAAAGTGGTAAACGGATTTTGAGGCCCAGTCCCCTAGGGTAGCTCCAGCAGGGTTGGTTTTCCTGTAAACCCCAGGTAATGCTATGACTATTAAAGTCGCCACCATAAATGCAGGGTGCACAAAGTTGGTAGAGAGTCTGCGTGAAGCCGATGGTTAGGTGGTGAATGAACACCTGCATTTTGGGTCGTTGCCGCATTCCAGGGTGGAGTCTGCAGGTGAGGTTGCAATTTGTTTCCAGTGGGCTGAGTTACTAGCAAAGGTGGCATCCGTGGGTAGCGCTCTGGTGGGTGCAGCTAGGGTGTAGCCACAAATGCTCAGAATGGAACTGTCGGTAGCGTTTGTCTCTTGAGGAGAATCGTAACAGTGACTTTATGCGTATGTGGGAGGTGTTCGATGATTTTTATCTTTGCCCTAGTGAGGGGCTCCAGGGCCCCCCATTTTTTCTCTCCTACTTTCTTCCCCGCCCTAGTTTGCCCCCCCCCCCGGCCGAAAGACAAAATATGATTTTTGGGCAAAATTCGGCAATTTGGGGGCCAAAATCACAACATTTTTTGAAAAATGCAGCGATTTGGGGCCAAAATTGGGTAGAAATTTCCAATTTTGCTACTTTTGGGCCCCCGGCCCTAATTTCAACTTTTGCCCCCCGAATTTCACTTTGTCCCCTGTTTTGCCCCCCCCCAGAAAAGAGGTCTGGTGCCGCCCTGCTAGTGAGACCTTCCCCATTTAGTTGGAGAACTGAGATGCCATCTGACCTTGGCTCTGGTGATGCCGGCCCTAATAAGGGCACGTGTTCCAGACTGGCATCAGATAGTGGTCCTCTGACGGGGCATTGATTACAATACAGTGAGATAAAAAAAAGACAACAGTGGAAATTGGAAGACATACAGTGAATTAAAAAAGACAACAGATGTTAGCGTAGCCTCAGTCTCGATTATCATTCGCCTGAAAATATCAGTTACCGGTGTTCACCACGAGGAGGTGATATCTTGAACACTTGGGGCAAAAACTTTGTTGGCAGGGTGTTTTTTGGCAAAAAAAATCATGTTTTGAGCTAAAAACTTCAGAAAATCAAGATTGATTAATTTCATAGCAATAACATTTTAATCTGATACTACTATCAATCTCTGACATTATTTTATATTATCGATTTCTGTTTTAATACAATAAAGCGATTGTCTAGAATTTTAACCCCCAAAATCACTTTTTTTCATTAAAATAACTTTTTAATACATATCACCACAGCGAGTATTACCTGAACCACTTTATGCAACTGTATAAAACCTATATCACTAACAAAAGGATCCATAAAAATTGTACTATTTTTACTTAAAAATAATAAACAAACTATTTTCGCTTACTTTGCAGCCCAAAATGCAATTTTCGGCCTAGAAATCCCTGCCACCAAATATTTCCAACCACAACCATCATTTTCTTAAACTCATGATATTTATCCTCATCAATAAAGGTGGTTGTGTTTTGGTTGTACACGAGAGCGGGGTAACTCGACAAATAAGAGCCTTTCCAAAGCTCGGCCACTCCGTTATATGTATCGAATGAATTTTGTAAATAGGATAATTAGAACGTCCTTCCAATATGACCAGAAGTGGTGCTATGTAAATGTGCATGCTCATCCATTAGGTGTTCCATTGGTTAGGTCAAGTCTAAGGTTACGAGATCCTTTTCGTGATGTGGGGACATTCCACTAATTCGCATCCAGCTCCGCCGTTAAATTACAACCGGGACCCCATTTTCTAATTACAAAATCGCTTCTTTACGGAAAACTCACTTCAAGCATTACCATTCGCAGGCATAGTTAACTATTAACAACAAAACTATGCAAATATCTCAAATTTTGAAATTGGAGGCGATCTTCCAAAAAAGGTGCTGTATTGCCACCCTAAATTGTCAAAAACAAAATAGCTTTATTAAAAGGAAGATTATACTTGAGTCAACTCCGTAATATAGTAATTGTCACCCTATCTGAAATCAAGGGTACATTAGTAAAACCATGTCCATCGAGACATTTTATGATTTCAAGCTCAAGGATTTGATAGTTGTATGGGTGAGCAATTACCTCATCTAATGCTCTCCAGACATCACTGGCGGTTGTGTGTTCGGCAAAAGGATCTAAGTTCTTGCGAAGCGTACCACTGAATAAAAAACGGTATCCTAAAGGAATTACAATAATACATTATTTTCACATTTAATATAAACGGTTCATCCCATTTTACGTTGTTTGAAAGTAGTTTCAGGCTGTACAGCTCCACATTCCAGAAAAACTGGTTTAGCAGTTAGTTAAATTGCCGTAATTTCAAAATTGTTTTAAGAACACGCTTAAATTAAGTAATTTAATCATTGGTTACTTAAACAGAAGGCTTAAATACTAGTTACACTGTCGTTATTTTAAAGACGTAGTTTGAGTGTATAAACGGCCCTATTGTGTTTTACTGGTTGAGCGCATGATTACCTATATGGCTTTCCATACATTTAGGGTGCTACACGAACGGGCCGCTATTGGTTTCGTTCAATTGGCCAGGTAATAAAAGCCGGGCATACTTGATGAAAACTATATATACATCTAGCCTAGGACAATACAATTCGGGTAGGCCACCCTAATATGGACAGATTTGCTGAAAAGAGTTACAAGTGGGAATTACCTGTGTATATATGATAGTTTCTTCCTGAGACAGTGCAATCCTATTTGGTGAGCAAATCCATTATTATAATAGTCATCCCATCTGGTTCAGCAGTCTCAACAGCGTTGTCATCAGGGTAACTCTTACCACACCGGGGTCCTGCCAATCTATTCCTACCAGAACAATGAAACAGCATGGTTAAGAAGGTGGTGCAGGCAAATTGTGCAGGTTACATCTAGATCTACGTTGCCCCAAGTCCCTTCATCCCTGCCTGAGAAGGTCTTCATGCTTATGAGGGGAAATGCATCAATACGATCAAGCAAAATATGTCATATCTCAAACATAGCCAATCAATTCTTTTAGGTGCTGGACCTCACTTGCTGAAAATCCCATCGCGATTGGTTTCCGACCTGGCATTGTTTTAGTGTCACTCAGAAGAGTGGAATACAAATTAAGGCAAGCATTCAATTTGGTTATATTTAAAATCACGGTTACTTTTGTGTATTTTAAAATCTTACCTTGATTCTCTAGCTTTAATACAACATGAAGGCTGTGTAAAACATTCAGGTCCTTCATGGAAGATCGCAGTGAAGTGCCCCTGAATTATGCTCCCATTCTCAGGCCAGTGCTGTTGGTTTGTGATCTGTCTCTAATGCAGCTTCTGGTTTGATATCGATGTACGGAAAACACGGTCTGTTGACGTCATCTATTACAAATAACATTTGAACACATATATTGATTGCTATTTAAAGCATGGCTCCTAGTCATTTATATCAAATAAGGATTCCTTCTTTGAAGACACATTACAGTATCCCAGATTTGAAAACTCTGTTTAATTCTATTTTTCACATCGCTACATGTTAGTATAGTGCTAGGTTGTAAATAAAAGCAAAAGCGTCAATCAAAATTGCAAATTAAACTACTTTTAATTCACTAGGGTGGCCCAAATGATTAGTACCCAAAAAAGATAGGAATATTTATTTTTTAAATAATAAAATGGATGATATGGGGGGTTTTTGCTGCAATCATCAACTTAGGCATACTTTAAAACTTCAAAAGTATTTTAGAGTCATAACATCGGGCGTCAAAGTGTAGAAACAGTCCAAAGTTTCAGAGGTGGTGATTTCGTCCTTACGACAAAGTGCTAAAATAGGGGTATAGGAACTTGATTAAAAGGAACAAAAAATATTTAATTCTCTCTTGCTTTTCAACTTTTTGTCCTGTTCTTAGCAACTGAAAAGCTGTAAGTTAACGCAAATGATTATCCATGCATATAAAGGGTTGGTCATGCTTTGATACACATGAAACATGCTTACCTGGGATTTGAGGGAGGTGAAATAGCGACTGAGTTGTTACGGAGGCTATGCAGCAAATTCAATGATTACAGTGGTGGCGATTGAAGTACCAACAAAATGGCTCGCCACTTTACTGTGCAGCAGAGGTCGTTCCTTGCAAAAAGCTACTGGAGACCAAAAGTTTACGTAGAAGTTAAGAGACGATTTGTGCGAGATCCCTAGAGAGCGCCGAGTCCCCTTGTAAATGTGCCATTGCCTACATGTGAGAAGATTGATCGCCTGCAGATAATCCTTTTTTTTCACTTTGCCCAAATTACTAATCACCCTGTCTGCAAAATTGGTACTATCATCGGTTGCAAAGCCAACTTTCAAGATCTAAAATCTTCCGCAAGCTTAAATTATGCCAAATCTAATTTAATACCAGATAACCCAATATCATTTGTTTCCATGGCCCAAAAAATAATAATTTTGGAGATTTTTGGGTACTAAATCATTCTGGGACACCCCCACCCCCTGGGTATTTCTTGGGAACCTACATTGCAATATTTGTAACTTGACAATCAGGGCCATTACTGGTGCTAAAGGATCATGACAAGTATTCAAGCTATCAGAATTACCTGAACCAACCCATCCCACCCCACGTCTGTAGAAATGAATTACAATTAAGATTTTCCATAAAATTTTCATGCAAATGCAAAAGGGGATATCCCGTTTAATTATTACAAATTTTTGCATTATTACAATATTCAATTTAATTGAATAACTTTGTCCCCATATCACATCTTAAATGTTTTCACGGCGACTTCCAATCTGTTTTGATTATGAGAGCTAACAACATATTGATTAAGACCCCATAACCCCGTGTGATTTGATATTGGTCAAAGAGGGTATGTTTTCGTCAAAACATTCAAATACAGTATTTTTCAGCATACTGATTATTATATTTTTTTTAAATGTAGCGGTTCACCGAACGCATTTGTGTTGTCTGCTAGCAGTCGCGTTTTGAATGGTACCAAGCTCGCTGAGATCACCATGGTCAAACGAGGTCAACAACATGTGGGGCACTACCAAGGAGCATGTATTCAATTGCATAAAAACTGATCACATATAAGCCTTGTCCAAGGCTGGTGGGCTCTGATTCAAAATAATTGTAGCCCTAAATTTGCACTTTTCCACACATAGACATATAAATTTATGTTGAGACTACGGTTTCAATGGCATGTGGCTTTGTCTGCCTTAATGATGATCTTCACCTCGAAAAGGGACAAGAACAAGACTACATAGGACATGGTACGTTTTACACGCTTTTTGCTATGGGGGGATGTTCCATGCGTTGGCAGCTCCGGTTCCGATGGCCCTGTGCAGGGGGGGGGCGATGGGAAGAGTTTCTGAGCTGCCGTTGTATGTGCTCTTTAACCCTATCATGACATGCAAGTCTCTAGGTGCACCTCTGACCTGGCGGGAGGATATAACCAAGCTTTAACACACATACCACATACGTTTTTAAAACGTTCCTAACCTTTAACACACCTATATACACATGGATGGATATTTATAACAGATTTCGGTTAGTATGTGCCTCTCTGGAATAGTGCCCAGAACACAAAAATCTGCACTTTGTATAGAATTTGCGGGGTTTCTAAGTTTGATTTTTTGACGTCATTAGACCACATGAGTATTTAATACAGCTTCCTTGGAATAACTTGTCCATAACATACTCGCCATGTTAGTGGTTGCATTCAATATAAAATTGTGTATATTCGCCTATTTATTACTGCTGCAAGGAACGTGCTTTCCATTTGCAAAGTTTTGCCATCAGAGGCTTCTTTAAGTCAATTCGATAATGGTTAGTCCTTTCCTTCAGGATTATCGTGCAAAAGTAAACCACCTTTTGTAAAGTTCTGTTTAGAGTTGTAATGCAAGAAAAAATGGTCACATATACACTCCCCTCTAACATTTAGGGATCTCCCACAGGGAGTATCGACTTTCCTTCACCTTGTTTTTTATCTTTCTCCCTTCCCCTATAATAACCTGATTTTCTACCTTCAGCACTCTGTCGGACACCCCCCACTGAACGCACCCATCAACCCCAGAGTGTAAGTCAATGATAAGCCTACTAAAGCTGAATCCAATCTGAAAACTAAGGTGTAGAATGACCCAAGAGATGTTCATTTATTTATTAGGTCAATTTCAGATGGGTAGATTTTTGAAAAAAAATAACAATGGTCTGATATTATCATACCATAGTTCCTGCCTTTTGCTGAACAAATTACAATGTATTCCATGCTGCAATCCATGGTTTGTAATCTGTGCAAATGATGTGCATACAATACATGCCATAATGACCTATTACATCAATACCATAGTAGGTTAGGTGCTATGTAACTAAAATGCCATCAATGTAAGTAGAGACAATTGGCTGGAATACTGGAATGCAATACACTACTACTGTGTGAACATTAAGGGATAGCGCCCGTTGTTGAAAATATTACATGGTGTGGTGCCGTACTCATTATGCATCCTACTATTACTGAATGGACAAGCTATGTGTAATTATAGAAGCTGGCTTTATAAGAAAATTTAACCACACTTCATCAAAATGCATGTAAAAATAAATTGTGATGGGCTTCCTAGGCATGAATACATCAGCAGCTAGTATAGAGCTGAAGGTAACTCCAATGATAAACAATATTAAGATATTCAATGGTAACTGGCAAAACAACGGGTAACACAGGAAACAGGAAGCAAGCCTGAGTAGGAAGATCATGGTGGCTATCAAATAGATCAGTGATGTTCTCAGCTGAAAAGCACGAATGGTGGTCAGGCCTTCAGTGTAGCCGATAGGTGGGAGAATACTGGGCTACGAGCTGTAAATTCACCAAAAATATTACTTTCAAGAAATATCTACTGCTTGGAAGGAAATTCATAGAGCGGTGTTTCTAAAAAGGGTGTTTTAGTATTTATTCAATAAGAATCAAATGACCCCTAGAGTAGGTGGTCAAATGACATGTAAAACATGAATTCTCTAATTCTTCCAACCACTACTGTCGCCTGTTTACAATAGCATCTTTCCTCATCTGCACTGCTACCCCTTAGACTTGACAAATGTAGTGACAGGTACACTAGTCATGACATGAAAGTATCGTATGGTTGACCATGACCGAGTTTGGCGACAATTAGGAGTGGAAGGTGTTCACGCACGGCAATTTGAGAAAACACATACACAAGATACATACACACGGCGGACAAGTAGGTATCTGGAGTAGATGTGCCTCGCTGTAGTGAGGCGACACCCAAAACACTCCAGAAGGAATTGAGCAACTGTGCGGAGCTATCCTATCCCTTGTGTGAAAGAAGCGATTTATGCATTACACATTGATCCGTGATACATGTAACCCCTCATGGATCACTCGAACATCGTTGGGAATACACAACCATTTCTGTACACGGATCATTCCAAGCATTACAAAATCATCTGAAAACACTCGGATGACCTTGATTAAATTCATGAAAAGACTTCTAGCCCCCATTGTCACTCAACCCACAAAGTACAATAAGCAACAAAGTAGTGTTGAATGGCTGGCTGATGACTAGGCTGGCTCGCAGGATGGCTCGCAGGATGGAGTTGTCGGAGGATGGATGTGATGGATGGATGGAGGGATGGAAGGAAATGGATGGATGGAAGGAAGGAGGAAGCGAAGGACAGAATGAACGGAAAGGATGGAGGATGTGAGGATGGATGTGATGGGAGGATGGAAGAAGGATGGATGGAAGGAAGGAAGAAGGAAGGAAGAAGGCAAACGGAAGGAAGGAAGGAAGGTAATGGAGAAGGAGGAAGGAAGGAAGGAGGAAGGAAGGAAGGAAGGAAGCGAAGGAAGGAAGTGAAGGAAGGAAGGAATGGAATGGAAGAAGGAAGGATGGATGGATTATGGATGGATGGATGGATGGATGGATGGCCACTTGTAGGTATGGATGATAGCTGGAGGACAGAGAGGTGCCATCACAACAATAGCATAGACCTGAAGCACTAGTCTATGCTCGTATGAAATAGTTCCAATTGCTCTCGAAGTGGAATACGCAATTTATAACGTCAAACACACACTATACCATTTGTATATACTTACTGATTCCTTCAAGACGTTTTATGTCCCTTGAAGTTATCAAGTATAAACCCCTTGCGAAGTAGAAGACAATGAAGGCAGGGAAGGTGAATACCAACACAATTGGATTCATTATACAAATAAATATTCACAATGCCCAAAACCATAACAGATCGCTGTGGAATTCAATCACACAAAGGCGGTTAATTGTTAAATGAAAAGTGTTTTGGATAACCGAGTACTTGAAAATCGCAGAGGGCCGTCTTGTTGAGAAGAAGAGTGCCACCATCTAAATATAAAAACAGTACACCATGTACGTTCAGAAATCCATCTAACCGATGTTGTCCTAAACCAAAACAGTTGATTCAAAAAGAAATTTTTTCATATTGTTCGTGGTTTAGTAAAAAGAGTGATTCGCCGAGATACAAATAGATATCATTTATAATTGTCGCAATTTAAAATTTGTTGTTGCTTGATGGATTTGAGTATGAGGTTAATTGGACATTTTTGAGTATGGAAGTTGCAAACCAATGAGGATTTCTGTGTGATATGCATTTATTAATTGATTTTGTGTATAAACAAGAACACTGATATGATGCAAGTTTTTACGCAGATGTGCTAAAATTTATATTCCCTATCCGATTACACAAAATTTACTTTTTTAATCTATATAATGAAACACAAATACGATGGGTACATTAAACACATTTGACCTGATTTCAACATTTCCCTGTACGAATTTTACCCCATTATTTTACAAAGTTCCCCACATTTTCCAGAGGTTGGACCCAAAAATGCTGATTAAGCACCCTTCAAACTATATAAAAACATCTTCAAATCTTCTTCCCCAAACTTCTATAATCGGATTCTCGTTTATAACCCTACTATTACAAAGATGCCATGCTTTTCATTTCCATCTCTGGGCTACGGAATTACTCACGCAAAAAATATGATTTCTGCATAAGAAAAATGCGCAAAAATAACACTTCCCGATTGAATCTCAATTGTGGAATATTTCAGCATGACTTTGATGCATTTGGCAGCAATTTGTGAAACAAATATCTCCACGTAGGTGGCCATTTTCGGCCGAATCAGCACGATTAGACTACAATCTCGGCCAAAGGTGTTGGAACACTTTCATTGGCCTTATTTCAAAATGCCCTCCTGTCCCCCCTGGACAATGTTGAATCCTGAAATTTTGTTCTTGCCACCCTAAAAGAACCCAACATTGATTGATGGGGATAGGGAGGGTGCATGGATAGAGAATGGTCCAAACCTCCCAACTCAAGTTGACATGATTTCCTATATATCTCTTTAAGAGAAATACGGCAAATAATCGGAGCAAAAAGAGCAGTCGTGTTCCAACACATTTCGACCGAGATTGTAGCTTCATTTTAATGAAAATAACATGAAATAACATTTTTGTGAAAAAAAAGTTTTCCTTGTGATAAGAGTTGTCAAGGCTAATCTAGGCATTACCATCAGTTATCTAATTAGTAACGATGAATGATTGGTGCCAAGATAGGGATTAACCTTCCTTTTGAAGCTCTGCAAGTCCTGGTTTGATGCCTAGTGAGCAGTAAGGGTGTTCCATAAGCCAACAGAGAATGGGAAAAGAAATGATCTTCTGTAGGAAGCCAAGTTGGACTGTGGGATTTTCACAGCAAGGTCATGAGACCTGGCTGAGTGCATGTTTTATGTATATTCTTGCAAGGATATGAGGGAGCATTTGTAAACTGAACATGGTTTACTTACACCCACTGTCTCATGCATAGCCTGTGGTAACATTTCATCCATGATTCCGATATCTTGTGCAAATCGATTCAAAATTCGACCTAAAAGAAAACGAAATAAATTCATGGTAACCATGTGTACTTTTAAGAAGCTGCTTCATCTGATAAGGCTTAAAATAAAACCCCTATTCACATGACTTGTCATGTTTATTTGGTGAAAATCTAGCAATTTGTTGCTTTATTGTTTAAAGCACTGCTGGAATTATAATTGAAAATATTCCAATTTTGGTGTACTTTTCTTCGAAACAGATTGATCATTTCCAAATGGATTTCAGACAATTTGTTTGATCATATTCGTTGCTTTAATCCAGGCTTTTAGAGACTAACTATCGATCATCGATCATCCTGGATCAATGACAGATGATATGAGCAATGGTCATCCTCTACTTTGAACCTAAAGAAGGATAACTGCTGTTCTTTTTCCTCCTCGTGTGTGAATTTATGTTTCCTGTAGGGTCTACTTGAGTTAGATGTGTAGTCAAGCGCTCTGTTGTTCCTTCTTTGATGACCGTTAGCATATCGTAGACATACCGGCGCCAAAATTTCGTTTGCAATCCAGAGGCGCTGTGGCTATGGCTTCTTTTTCTAGCCACTCCAGGTTAGCAAGGATTGCGCTGACAGGGCTGCCCAAAACGTTGGCGATAAATCACTCCCCGAAAGGAAAAATAGGCGTTGTCAGAATAAAGTCAAGCAGCTCCATAAGATCATCCGTAGATAGTTTTATCCTGCTCGGTAAAGATGGGTCTTGTTCCTGTCTAATAATAGTAAAGTGTTTTCTATTGGTGTGTTGGTTAACAAAGACACAGCGTCGTCACTGTTGAAAATCTTACCCTCATCGACGAGTATACCGGACAATTCATCTGCTAGATGTTTTGAATTTTTATGTGATGTTCAGAATTGCCAACCAGTGGAGATAAAATTTCTGCCAAGGCTTTTGATGTCTGGTAACCAATACTGCCAGTGTAATCCACGATGGGGCGGCTTGGGTTGCCCTCCTTATGGATTTTTGGTACAGTACAACCTTGGGGTGTTTTCGCAGGTCGGGTACAAGAGTCTATACTGGTCTCCATTGATTTTCTTGCTAGTCTTCAGCTTCTATATCATACTCACTAACTTACGTTTATATCCAGGTGTTGGGTCTTTATTCAAACACTCGTACGTTCTTTCATCATTTAGCATTCGTTTAACTTTCTTCTCATATTCCACTTTAGATTGCATGACTGTAAACTTCCCATTGTCGGCCCCATAAGTAACATATCTTTATTTTTTTGTGCCTCACTAAGTGCAACTTTTTTCATCTTTGCTTATGTTACTTAGGTACCTTGGCTGCAACTTCCATACGAAGATTTTGGCCTCTTCTACCGTCAATATGGTGCATGCTATTTCACAAGCCACTATGAACTCCTAATGGGGAACTTTATCTACCGCTACGGCAAACCCTAGTCCTCTTTGTGGAAGCTTATTTTGCGGCTCTGACAAGGTCTTGTTGGAGATGTTTTTCACCCATTTCTCTCTCCATTTTTTCAGTTGTGTGCCGCTAAGATCCTGTTGTTTGCTGTCTACGGGTAATGATGACGTCAATATTCAATGTTCAATAGAGGGCGCAAAATTCAGGGTGACATCGGGTCGCTTCAATTTTTTCTGTTGTTAATTTTAAGAATTGTTTATCTTTTAGAGTTTTAAGAAACATTTTACATTTTAAAGTCAGTGTGGCACATTAAACATATTAATGAGCCCTTGTTGAAACATTTCTAGAAAATCTACTATTGACTTACCTACTGGATTTGTATCAAAAAACTGCATAGGAGCTCTGAGGATGGCAGCAAACATGTGATTATGAAGATTTTTGGATGCAGACACTAAGATGTAGACAAGCAAAGCTGATCTGCCAATGGACAATATCACCAAAACAACAACCAGACGATGTATTTCCAAGCATAGTCCAGTGAATCAATCTCACTGGCAGATGGCGGTATTGATCGATTGGCCTGTTAAAAAACATTATGTACTGAATAGCTAGATATACATATAACCAATACATTTTAAGTTTTGAGAGGACATTATGAAACTATTCAGTCCTTTGAGAGGGGGTGATACCCCACATATACAGAATTTGTCACCGTAATTGGCCGTTCGTCGGCAAAAGTGTTGACCTGTCTGCAAAATCGATATGAACGTGAAAAAGATGTAGTTTGAATATTGTAATGTAATTAGGGACGAATTCAATACTCAACTGGTGGGCGTTTTCCGGTTCTGCTCGATTCCGCGCGGTTAATTAATTCATTGAGTTTGCTGAATTACTTAATCGGATTAAAGGATTCATATTTGTTTTGTTCTCGAAGATATTAGTTGTCATTTCACGATCTACATATGCTGAACTGACAGTAGCACTCTATCGCCATGTATGTTACTCACGTATTGTTTGAAACAAATACACCTCCCCCTTCAGATTTATGAACCAATGGATTTTTTTTAAATTTACCAATTGTGTCTGCAACAGATAGTTTTGCCTGTAACCACCCCTTTAAAAATGGTGTGGTGATGCCCTTGTTTTTGACAAGAAAATTTACTTAAAGCCACTATCGGCGATTTCTTCAAATTGTAAACAAATCGCGCCCCCTATTTTTTATCAAAGTTTATGTTTTGTCATTGTTGTATTGGGTATTGTTGTAGTAAAGTGGCTAAGCGTAACACGCCGTATTTGGCAAGAAGAGATGGAGATGATTTTAATACTTTATTGTGTACCAATAATACAGTTTATCGATGAAATCAATAAACTGCTTTATTATCGCTAAATGAGCCAAATTGGGTGTCCTTGGTCGTCTCTTAGATGCGCGTGGGTCGGTTCCCCTTGGGTAGTTTTTCTTTGTTTCTATTGACCACTCAGAGCTTCCCATTTCCAGGAATCTTCCCTAGTGTTTCTGAGAGACGTCACAACGTATTCTGTCAGCAAGGAATGCACTCATGTTTTGAGGGTGGCAAATGTTTTGAATTTGCTGTAGTGTTAGTGGACTTAATACGTCATTTACGCTATTTGAATGTGCGTAACATAGGATATTTGATAACGGTTGAATAGCGTTCTTATCTGTGGAATGAGGAATCCTTGCTTATGGTTGGAATTTTCGTGATTTTCAGATCTTTTCACCG
>JAMKCH010012630.1:0-33525 GCA_023653785.1 Ophioderma brevispina
AACAGTGGTGAGATAGAGACTAATGCTAATTTGTCACAAATTGAATGCCAAAATTGCGCACATCTTCTGAGGTGATTTTGTCAACAATTAGTCCTGCGACTTGTGAGCATATCAGATCCAAGAATAGATTTGATGGAAGTCTGAAGCTGTTGATCACTGGTTGCGGGTGTCGATGTGGCTCCCAGTTTGGTTTGCAAGGCGTCCATCTTGTTGTCAGTGCTTTGCTCACTGTCGATGTTATCAGATGATGATTTCAATCTGTTACCTTTCGATAAGAGCTTCGTTCCAGATCTTGTGGTCATGGCTGGTGCTCGAAAGTATAGATATATATCGGTTGCTAACTTTTGGATATATATATCGCCAGAATAATGAAATTAGTGGTTGATTCTCTGGTGGACGAGATCGAAACGACCTACCAGCTAGCCGCCATATTATACCGGCTAGCCGCCATATTATACCGGCTAGCCGCCATACTATACTCTGGGCCATATTTTCTTGGCCATAACAAACGTGTGCATCGATCTTTGTGTGTACTGCGCCTACGTGCAACACGATGGCGCGCCGTTTTGGCGGGAAAGCGGGTGTATGTTCTAAACTGTCCAGGAAATTATGAGCCAGAGTATAGCTGCCATATTATTTATTATCCTCCAACAAAAAGGAATTGCCAATCACTGAAAGGGCTAAATCCCCAAAACTTTAATGACAAAATTGCCTGCCACTCAAAGAAAGATTGACACTTGACTGAGCCCATAACTCTCACTATTCCTGGCACAATTGGGGTTTTAAGAAAAATTGCATTCACTTTAAAAAACTTAAAGGTGCAACGAGAGATTTCCCGATGAGGGCGCTCTCAATTTTCAAACAAATTGCGTTTTTTTGCATGTACATAATGCTTGTCCATATACTAATCACTGTGTGAAATAGCTAAGCTCAATCGAAGTCCTTCATATAGAAAATCACATCTTTGTTTAAAAATTCCGGATCCAGAAATTTTGTTATACACAGTATCCTATGGCACTGTTATATACACATAAATGTTTACTGCATCAAAAAGAAAAATCTGATTCATCTCAAACTTTGGAATTGAGCATTCTAGGCGACTATCTTTAGTTCTAGTTGACTATTTTTAATTAATATATTAAAAAAATATATTCTGAAATCTCTGAGTCGGACTTTAATTGATTTACAAAAGCCCAGTAGATACTATTTCACCAGTTTGAGTTCAGTTTGGAATATTGGTCCATTGGTTTGCAAGGTCACATCAGTTTGCTGGATCACAACAGCAAAGTAGCAAACCATATATGTGACATGATAAGTACTTGGACAAACTAGTCTCTGTAACTGATAGTGTGTGTAGATGTCTTAAAAGTTAAAACTGGAACATTCTTCATACATTTGAACCAAAGTTTGGCAAATGATCACCTTAATGTTTAATAAATATTACTGTTATTGCAGACATATGTATGTGGAATGAATGTGACAAAGAAGAAGATGTCAAGGAAACACAAGAGGATGCACTCCATGCTGAAGAAGGTAATAATTGCACATGCAGACTTCATGAAAAAATCCACTCACTTAATTGCTGTACAAAATGCACACACTTTAAACATCATTTTCTTCTGATAAGAAGTTTCTCAGATTTTCAAGAGTTGCTTTACGTTGCCGCTTAGAGTCATACTAGTTTATCCATTATGAAGTTCAACAAGTTGGAGTCCAGCTTCTTTTGTACAATTGTTGCTGTTAGGTAATCAATTATGATCTAGTAATACTAGCACTCCCAAATTGTTTTGTTTTAATCATCTGGTAAATCTTATGATATATTTTGGTCTAAAATTGTTTTGTTCCATGTCTGCAAGTGAGGGGCAGGAATGTGCAAATTTGGATTTATCTATAGAGAGATGATTGTGGGGACACTGAAGAGTTAGGTCATGTACATGTATGATGTTTAGAGATATGCATTGATAAGAAAATTACCACATATTTTATTATTTGCTGCTTCAGATTCTGATTCAAGTGACATGGATTTGAGAAAGAAGAGGAAATGCTATCCAATTGAAGGTATCATAATTTCTTAATATTGTGTTCATGAAGTTATTTAAAGGTTAAGTGCACATCAGTACTGTTGTTTGAGGATTGTGTGAAAATTGCAAAAATCTTCATGCTCAGAACATTTGTAAAACTTGGAAATAAGCAATTTATTATAACAGCTGTTTCTTTCACCTGTGACTAATTTAATTATCTGTGAGTACTTTATTCTTGTGTCTCAAAATCGAGTAGCAACTGTAATGTATACTAGGTGTATCCATTCTAGTACACACTGTTATCGAAGTGTATCCAAAGTGGTAGAAATAAATTCACAATAACAGAATTACAACACACCACTGTGTCATGCTACCGAATAAGTTGGTTCCTTCACCATGCATTCAAATGCTAGTTCAATGATTCTACCAATCATTATCCAGTAAATATGTGATGAGTAGTAGGTATATCATGTCATAAAATATTAAATAACAGACCTTCATGTCTGGAGAAACATAATGTGCACATTTTATAGCGTGACTCAAGCGTATTGGCCTAAGGTCTTTTGTGCCATGCATGAACATCGCTGGTCTACCAATACATCAGTGCATCGGCGCGTTGGTATGAATGGACTGTATATTATTCAGCGTGTGTTTTGTCTGTACACAAGCCAATGGAAAATGCAATAACTATTCCATCATTTGCAAAGTATGATTTTATTGTGCGAACAGATCCAGAGTTGTTACCAAAAACCATATTAATAAATGATATAACCAATTGAAGCTGACCGATTTTAATATTACATAGATATGTCTTTGATTTTTGATATCTGCAACAGGTAGGCTGAGTTTAGTTTTCCTGTGGTGTATGGCAAACTTTTACTTTTCATTTATTGTGATTTTCAATCTACACTGATGTAAATGAAAACAAGGCGGTTTCGAACCACAAGTCTCGCCTGCTTTCGCGCTTAATTGTAAGACAACAGGCGAAACTCGTATTTACGCGATGCGTAAAATATGTCCCACGCCAATGTTGCGATCACTAACATGCGGATAAATGCAACTTCAACACCCTACCCTTCCCAATACCCCGCAACACTCCACCCCCTCCCCAACAACCCCGCAAAAACCCAAACCATCCCAAACACCCCACAACTCCCCACACACCGACCACCCTCATCCCAAACACCCCACCCTCATCCCCAACACCCCACTCTATCCCCAACACCCCCTGCAACACCCCACCCCCTCTTTTAACCCCTCAACACCCCAACCCTATCCCAATACCGATAACACGGCTCCATTTCCTTCCACACCCCGCAACCGTCATCCCTCCGCAACACCCCACCCCCTCCCACCAACACCCACAATACCCAAACCTTCCCTCCCCAAACACCCCGCAATACCCAACCCCCTCACCAACACCCTTGCTTTGCAACACCCCACCCACTCCCCACCAAAAAACCCCATCCCTCTCCAAACACCCAAACCCCATCCCAACACCCAACCCCCCTCCCAACACCTCACACCTCCAAAGCATAGTAAGTCTCTTGTAGCGAAAGGAATGTGCCCTATCCGATGGACCGTTTCAGAGATACGCAATTACGAATATTTAATTTAGTCCTTTGCACCGACAACTACAGCGATAACAATCACAATACTTTCAAATGCAAAACGATTTGCATGCCATGATGGACTATCATGTAGCGAAGGAATTTGTTGTTCGATGTTGTACCGTTTTAGCGATACAGTTATTACGCATATTTTAATGCTCATTTGCTCCATAACCCGATGTATCCAATTTTCAAATTGCAAAAAAACGATGCATGCCCTGATGGACTTTCATGTAGCGAAGGATTTGGTGTCCGATTATGTACCGTTTCAAAGATCCACCACATAGGGTTAACATTTTTATCACGAACATTCAAGTGTAACATTTTTTTCACAGACATACGGACATAGGGACACAGGACACAGGCGGAGACCCATTTCATAGTCCCCGTCCCGAACTTGTTCGCGGGGGACAAAAAGCAGCACACCAGAGTGCAACTGAGCGAGTCCAGGGTTGTCCCCAAAAAGTTGTGCAAGCAGAATATAAACATCAATTTTTTTTTTTTTCTTAACTAGTTTAATAATTCTACTATTTCATTTGGACACCACCCTAGGGGTCACAACATTTTCATTGTGAGATTAATCTTGCAAGTTGAAATTCCTTCCCCCACGAGCAAATAAGTCAGATGTTTAGGAGTAGACCCATGTTTTGCATTTATAGGATTCTTACATTCCTGCTATTTCATTTGACAACACCCCAGGGGTCAAAACATTTTCCATTGTGGAGCTATTAATCATGAGAAGTCATCAACAAGAGCATAACTAGGATGTTTAGGAGTAGCACCCCCGGGTTTGCATTTTGATTAGTCTTTCAACTCTCACTCTTTCATTGACACCACCCTAGGGGTCACAAAATTTTTCCTTTGTGGAGATATTATTAATCGTGAAAAGTCCACCCACATGAGCACAAGTAAGAGACGGTTTAGGAGTAGCACCCCGAGTTTGCATTTATAGTATTCTATATTCTCACTCTTTTCATTTGCTAACCACCATAGAGGTAACAACATTCTTACGTTTGGGGAGAATTAATCGAAATGTCCCCAAAAGAATCCATAACCAAGAGATAGGTTAGGAGTAGCACCCCCGGGTTTGCATTTATTGTATTCTTATTTCCTGCTCGTTCATTTGACACCACCCCACGAGTCACACCATTTCCATGCTTAGAGATATAATCATGAAAAGTCATGCAAAATCCCTCAAAATTCACTAATTTAGTAAAAAATATGGAAAATTTATTCAATTTGGCAAAACACTATTTTTGAAAAAATCATGTGACCACATTTTTAAATTTGAGTCACCTACGGGGTCCAGAAAGCGGATGAATGCACAATTTTGCGTTATTTTCACCATTTCCAAGAATGTAAACAGGCTGGAAACCCAAAGACTTGACCAGAACTTAGAAAAATCCTTTCAATGAAAACATGGGCACTGATCTAGCTCTATTGATGTTAATACCCTTTGTTGGTGGGTAACTCCCCTTTTGATAAGTCTTCTTGTTTTGTACACCTTTTTGTAGCACCACCAAATCACACACAGCCATAAAAATCCAATACACAAGCTTACCTAATTTATTGTAAGGAAAACAACTCATGATCAAATTCTTTTTGAAGGTGTATAATTTCACACAAATTGACAAGCCTGAGACAATTTGGTTGAAATGGATCAAGCATTTAGCATTATTGCAATTTTAAAATAATCAAAGAATGCCCCTTTAATGGCCGACATGCATTTTTACCACAATTATGATTCACACAAAAGATGTACCATATAGTAGTCTCATGTACAAGGAATTTTTAGCATATCCACTTACCATTTCAGAAGCGATACAAAGCAATTATTCATATTTAATTAGATCAATGCATCAACAATGCCCTTTAATTGATCCACTTCACTTTGACCGCAATGTGATTCATACAAAAGATGTACACATAGAAGTCCTCATGTCGCAAGGAATTTTGCATATCCAATGTAACAATTTCAGTGATACATCAATTATGCATATTAAAATTAGACATTTGTATCAAAAAATGCCCCTTTAACATCTGCCCACATGCCACTTGACCCCATTATTATTCCCCCAAAAGATGCCCATGGCATAGTATTCTTTCATGCAGCGAAGGAATTTGCCTATCCGATGTACGGTTTTTCAGAGATCAGTAATTACACATATTTTCCTTACTCACTGGCATACCTAGCCGCATGTATCACACACGTTCAAATTGCCAAAACGAATGCGCACCATGATATCTTTCATGCCAGTGAAGTGAATTTTCCGTATCCAATGTACCGGTTCAAAATTATACAATTACGCTGTTTTTTTGCATATTATTAGCTTCATTTGCATACTTAATTTGCCGACATACGCCCGTAAATCTAATCAGTTCGAGAACTCTCCAGCCCTCTCCCAGCCACCAAGTTACATCATCATATACTCCTTAACGGAACTCCAGAAAACGTGTACACAAGCCTGCTGGGAAAATTTTTGTTAATTATGCAAATTAGAACTACTTTGCATATTTTACGCCCCAAATCTCATCAGTCGAGAACTCGGGGACCCGCTCTTTTCCCACCAAGTTCCAAATCACATATCCCTTACTGAACTCCATATAAATCGTACACCAGCCCGTGAACACGGACGTTAGGCAGACAGACACGCATGACCGACAGACAGACCGACGGACAGACAGACAGACAGAAAAGTGATTACTAATCTCTGCGCGAACACGTTCAGCTAGACAAAAAGGAGACATAACTATGGCAGGTTAATTGTCTCTTCTTCATACTAGAATGGGGTTACTATATTTTGCCTTCAGTATAGAGGATTTTTGTGATGTGTTATTATCAATTCTGGAAATACCCAACTGCAAATTGGGTGATTTTCCAGTAACTCCATACACTTGACTGCTGAACATCAAAGGTTGGCCTTACACCTAGATATGGAACACACTACACTTAATTCCAAGAGTATTGGCAGTTTAAAGGGGCATTTTTCATTAGTAACCAAAGTTGGGTGGTGATATGAAAAAACACCTTTGTTTACTATTTTTGTTATTTCAAGAGTCATCATAGTCTGTGATTCTGATGGACGATGAGATGAAGAGAGAAAGAAGAAAGAAAGTCAAATCCAAATAAAGGTAATTTTGATTTCCTTATGACCTTTTGATCAAAATTATTTGACCAAGGTAATTTAAAATTGAAGAAATCATTAAAAGAAGTGTGACTAGATCCGCACATCATCCCCCTATATTTTTTCAATTGAAGTGGAAATTTTGGTATCATAAGAAAGCCATATTTTGCTCTCATAATCCCATGAAGTTTTTAGGTTCGGAGAAATGCTTTCTTAATAGTATAGCACAACGTTCTAAGTTCCTGTTAACCAGATTTTTTTCCAACACAGCTAGCTATGACACCATGCTAATGGTATTGAATTTTTACTGGTAAAAAAATTTTTGACGTGGAATGTTGCCTGCTGACTCGAAAAATTACCCATCACTATACTAAAAAACAAGATTTTTGGACCCTTTACGATGACCATTTTTGATTTTTGACCAAAGCACCCATTTGCGATCAATTGTCAATTTTTGGCAATTTTTCCCAAATACACCCATTCCATTTTTTGCAATTGGGCACATTGGATCGTGTACGGAAACCCACACATCGATATACCAATTTTTGGGAAAAATTAGGGTATTCGTCTTGAATGTATTCAGATTTCAAGCAATCTGCTTAATTTTGAATAAATCTGCCTTCAAAGGTAGTGTCTACACAGTAAAGAACTTACAATATTGTGACTCTCACCTGTCAGTTCCCCATTTACTTTTTCATCAGAAAACAAAAAGAGAAAATGGACAAAAAAGAGGAAAAAAATATTTGCACAACATCTGTGGAAATTTTTTATCGAGATAAAAAAGTTCCCCTACAGAAGATTTTTTTAAAGAGGAGTTAAAAACAGATTACCACAGAGGACCCTACCACAAATATGGATCAGAGTCCACAACATTCTGAATGGAAAGCAATGCTTTAGGATCGATTTGTTTACAGTACACTTCTTCTGCAACAAGCGTTTTTTGAAAATCGAGCCATATCCTAAAGATCATCCCAACATGTATCAAATACCACAAAAAGAGTGAAAATAAACAAAAAATGTCACATACTGCGCTTTTGACTTTGTCGGGCAGAATTTCCCCCAATATTTTATCTGACAGTAACAATAGAAAGGAGGAGAGAGTACAGCCATACTTGAAAAGAGATACTTAGATTAGAACTTCTGTAGCTGTAGTTGTAGTAACGGTTTTCTTAGATCGTAGACGACATGTTTAGTTGCATTAACTTTTTACACTCGTATAAATTTGTAATTTACAGCTTTCCTGTATTGTTTGGATATTTACTACTTTTGAGGATTCTGTGGCCCTATGACATGTAGCGTGAATCTTTTTTATTAACTTTGTCAACTTCCACGGATTGAACTGGATTCTATGCATATTGTTACCATTTTATGAACTTTGATTGGGTGAACTTCAGCACGGAGCAGAAGAAATCAGAACACACCAAGGAGGTTCAGGTAAAAGTTGAAAAGTTTTATTCACAAACAACCATCAATGTTTGTTTACACTTCCAACCTATCACTATCACTAGCCACACCGCGCCGGCCAGCTGACTGCACCGGGCAATCACTCATGGCATGCGTGTTGAACTGCAATAACTAGGTTCTCAGTACGTTAGGGTTTCAAGCACTGAGGCTATACACGCGGTGTTATTTATTTCTCGATGTGTTGTAATGAAATTGTTTATATTAGTTTTTTAACAAATTCACCAACACTACACAATATGTTAAGGTGACATAATTTCGATCTGCAAAAATAACAACTCGCGAAAATGTCAAACATGTTAAAACCCGCGAAAATATTGGCTTTTACAGTATGTAAGATGTGTTCCATGATTTTCGAACAGATGGAGGTCAGGGATATGGGTCGATAGTTTCCAGGGGTAGTTTTGTCGCCTTTTTTATATATGGGGGAGATGTTAGCGGTCAACCAATCGTCAGGTACGAGCCCAGTGGAGATGGATTTATTGAAGATGAGGGCAAGAGAAGGAGCTATTTCATCGGCTGCAAGTTTGAGGAGGCGACCTGGGATTCCGTCCGGTCCTGTAGCCTTGTTAGGTTGAAGACTTTTCAGGAGTTTAGCCACTCCCTTAGGCATGATGGTGAAATCTGGCACTGGTGGATATGATGAAGTATCATGGTCGTTAATTTTGGACATGGACTCTTCCTCGGTAAAAACCGACTCAAACTGTCTATTTAGGACATTGGCCTTGCTGGTGCTGTCTGAAAAGAGTTTACCATTCTCTCTGAGGCTTTGGATGCCACAAGTGTCATTTTTTAGCCGTTTGATGAAGCCCCAAAACTGTTTAGGAGATTCCAAGCAGGTGTTGCGGACATAACTCCCTTCTCGTTGGTACTACAAATACAAACTTACAAAGGCTTCAACGCATTCAAAACCAGGCTATCCGTCTCATTTGTGGGTTAACACGGCGTGATCATGTCTCTCCTCATCGTGTTGAGCTTCATTGGCTCCCAGTTAGGGAACGTGTTAACTTTAAATTGCTAACCATCATTTTTCAATGTTTACATGGCTCGGCCCCCAGGTACCTGCAGGATGAAATACACCTATATTCCTCTCTTGACCGTGGTCAGCGTCGGCTCCGCTCTGCTCTTGATAGTACCAGATTATACATACCTTTTACAAGACGCTGCATTGTTGATTACTCTTTTGATGTCTATGGGCCACGCATGTGGAACAAACTCCCAAAACATATTCGGGAGGCTCCCACACTTTGTATTTTTAAGAAATTGTTGAAATCATACCTGTTCATTGATGTGTAATTTTTAACCAATGTATTTATCTATCTTGTATTTGCATTTGTTTTGTAATGCGCCTTGATATTTCATGATTTGGCGCAATATATATTTTTGTATGTATGTCCAGTAAGCCCTTTTGGTGTCCTTCTGGACTTCTTTTCTAGTTGCTCTGAACTTCTCCCAGTCAGAATCCTTGTTGGAGTCTCTGGCCCGATTGTATGCACGTTGTTTGCGGCGTAGACCGCTCCTAACAGCGGAGTTTATCCATGGTGTTTGGTCTCTCTTCTTGATGATTTTGTTGGGATGTGATCATCCATGGCTTTAAAGACACCCTCTTTGAATTAATTCCATAGGCAGTTGGATGTAACCTGGGAGTTCTTACGGTTATTCATGGCATCGCTCAGGTTCTTAAGGTCTTTTTTGATGTTTTCATTATTGGCTTTGTGAAGATCTTTCTGGGTGGAAGTCTGTTGATTTTTGGCTTAGTGCTGATGTCAATCATAGGAATACCCCCATGGTCACCGATTCCAGGTGTCATGGTTACTTTATCAACAAGAGTAGGGTGGGTGGTTAAAAAGAGGTCTAGTATATTGCGTCCTCTGGTGGGCTCTGTTACCAACTGCTCTAACGAGTGATCCTGAATGATCTCAATGAACCTTTTGGATACATTACGGTGTTTAGCTCCTTTCTTCAAGGAAAGTGTATCCCAAGCTATATCGGGGAAATTGAAGTCCCCTGCTAAATAGATGATGGTACCTTTATCCACCTTCATACGAGATAACGACAAGTCTAGCTGGTCTATAAACTTGGTATGAGGTATGCTCGGAGGCTGGTAGAAAGCACCAAGGAGAATATTCTTACATTTGGCAAGCTGTACACTCACCCAGATAGCCTCACAATCACTGTCAAAGTCAGTCATATGAGTGCCTATAAGATCACTTCTAAGGGCTACAAACACTCCTCCTCGGCCGTCTGCTGTATATATTACGATCCTTACGAAAGGCAGTAAAGTTCGCTAGAAAAACTTCACTAGTGGCTATGTTGCTATTTAGCCATGACTCGGATCCGATAACGATGTGAGGTTTGTGGGTATCAATGCATGTAGCTAAGGCCTCTTTTTTGGCTTTAATACTTTGACAGTTTATCACTAAGACTCTCAATGAACCAATAGTTTTGTTGGCTTTGTGTCTATTTTGAAGGGGTGATGATGTTTGTGTAGGCTGAAACTCATCTGGTCCCTGCACTGAACCAATACTGCTAAAGCTGTTAGACAGCTTGATGGGGCTACCAGTAGACAAGCTATAAGATGAGTAATTGATCCCCTTGTTGAGCTCCTGAATGAAATCAGGAGAGTTATTAATAGAGCTCCTATTCTTTTCTGAAATGAAGGCCTACATTGGAAAATGCATCCAAGGTTGCTGTTCTCTAACCATTTTAGCAGTGGATGCAGTTGCTGCTCATAGGCACACCCTGGGTGCAAGATTAATTTCTTTTTTAGGTGTATCATCACTATTCGAAGTTATTTTTAAAAGTTTTTGCACTACACAAATTTTCATCAATTAAGTTTCAATTTCCACCACTTGAAACATTTAGCCATTTGTTGATGTCATATTCATTTATAATCTTTATAAATTAAATATTTATACATTTTTAACAGGATCGGATTTGCTTTGCACCAGAACATGGACAGCAAACAATAATGTCCAGTACAGGTGACCAAGCAACTGCCAACCCAGCACTCTGCTCTGCACCACATGACCACCAGCACAGCAGTGTTGAAGAAGTAATACATTGTCTTGAGAGACAAGTAAAGGCACATCTGTCACCAAATATTATGTTTCACGCTACAACTTAATTAAGCAAGCCCACAAGGCTTTCAGAAAGGATACATTTCAAGACAGTGCCCGGCTTGCTATTCATTTCACTGGTGAGGATGGCATTGACAATGGCGGTTTATCGCGAGAATTCATGACCATAGCTACAGGGGCCATTGAACAGTCCCGCATATTTTATGGAGAAAACAAAGACAAGCACCTACTTCTAGATTTTGCTGGTAGGTCTTTCTACACCTTGACACTTCTTGTACAAGTAAAACATATTTTTGTGTTGAAGCAAGTGACACATGCATAGAGATTGCTATGGTAGTGTGTATGTGTCTCTCTGTGTGTCTGTCTATGGTAAAATGCTGACCCAAATGTTAACCCTAAACATAATTGCCCATTGTATTTAGGCATAAAAAACTATTCCTTATTTTAATCCTATGCATTAAAAAAAAACCCGCATTTCGCATTAGCATTTTTCTAAAAAAAAAAAAAAACGCATTTCGCATTGCGATTTTTCACATTTCTTCTGAGACAAACTTGTTTTTTTTTGGCCTTACAAACTATACCTTTTCTGAATCCTTATGGTTAGACACTATAACATGGTACACTTTTCAACATGATTGGATCTATTTAAAAATTTGACCCTGTACA
Organism: Ophioderma brevispina; assembly: GCA_023653785.1. Lineage (NCBI taxonomy): Eukaryota > Metazoa > Echinodermata > Ophiuroidea > Amphilepidida > Ophiodermatidae > Ophioderma > Ophioderma brevispina. Next base: position 11,964 of record JAMKCH010012630.1, read on the forward strand.
ATCTTTGTCTTGAACCTTCCCCTCCTTAAGCAACCACTTGCGACACGTAATAATCACGTTTCAGGGGTTCCTTCCAGGCTGTAAACATATTTTAATCACTCAAACCTTTTGTACTTGAAATTTGTTTACAAATGTGTGCTAGCTCCAGGGCTATAAAGTTTAGATTCGGGTCTGGAGGGTTTAAAAGTTGTTTGGGGGGTTTTACGCCTTTTCAATTTTCTTTAAAAATCTGATTAGCACTAATAATTTGCACCTTTGAAAAGTTTTTCTCCAGAATACAGATGTGCAAAATTTGCTTCATCTAGCTGTGTGGCATTAATTATTTCCATTGACAATCAGTTGTGTTTACATTCCATAATGATCATCTGGAGCACATTTTGAAGTTTTAAAGACTCAGTTAATACTCTCAAATCTACACTCTGAGTCATTAGGACACATCTGTATTCTGAAGAAAACCCTTCAAAAAGTAACAAATTTGTGCAAATCTGGATTTTGAGAAATTGTGCTAGGCTATAAAACAAACTTTTTAAATCCCTCAGATCTGAAAGGTAAGTCTTGCATTAAACTCATGTTTTTTATGGCAGCGCAAATAATGTTGATACTGAAAAACACTATTTTCATGGGTTGCATTATTTTTTTGGGTCACTCTGTTAGTGTTTATTAGTTTTTATCTATTTACTACTAACACTACTCAAACCAAAGGTTAAATCCGGTTTTGCACCCGTCAACGGGGTGCCGGATTCACCTCACAATTTGCAGCAACCGCCCTGACTCCTTCCTTCCTTTCCAACCCGATTCAATGCATCCTCCACCGCAACCCAACCCTCTACTCTACGCTCCTCCTCCACTTGTTTTCTTCCATGTCTTCTTTGGACGTCCCCAGCGCTCCTCAAAAACCCGCTCACCTCGAACTCAAAGCCCTTAACCATGCTCGTCATCCTTCCTCACACATGCCCATACCACGTACAACTATTATTCGCCTTCGCCCAAAACCGGTCCACACCGCCTTCCCACCCACTCTGCATCATTCCTCAGTCTTTCATCCTTTCCATGCACTTCACACCACACATCGCTTCTATCATTTGTCTTGCTGTTCTCTTTGTCCTCCTCAAAATCCCCCTCTCATTTTCGCTCGACACCCCTCTCACTCCCATACAGCTCACTGATCTCACACCGCTCTTACACACACCATTCCTTTCATCTTCAAGATATCTTTTCCCATGCAACAATCCCCACATTCCCTAACTTCACCCCCCATACCCACTCTCCTCTCGCTGTCACAGCCACCGTCACGTCCACCACCCCACTAACCTTATACCCTAGGTATGTGAACTCCAGATCCTTCACTGTTTCCACCCCATGATACAACTTTTCCTCCATCATCCCTCCAGCTCCCTTCTCACATCGTCTACACACAAAATCTCTTGCCAAACTAGGGGTCCACTCTCTTCATCTTTTGTGCATCTCCCATGGATCCATTGCCCACATTTCTCACACCGTTTTTATCTATTTTCCCTCTCAATTAGGAACAGTTTCGTAAGTCAAGAAAGGATCCAGAGCCAGACATATCAGTTGAAGAAGCAAGTGAGGTTTTCAAAGACCAATTTCTCATGTCTGTCAGAGCGACTGCATGACCGTTTCTCTGCACAACACCCGAAGTTGGTCATCCTGGTGCCCTTGTAGAATGGAATTCTGATGCTCTGTTTGGTAACCAGTCATATCAAACAATCAGCATTGAAATCTTGTTCCTCATTTGGGGTGCGAACACTGGTATGTTAAGTTGTAAACAAGACCTAACTATGCGTAGGTACTTCCGATGGGTTTATTCATCATACATCTTGTCAAAAGCACGATCATAATTGTGTTGACAGATACCAATTCATTGATAACACTTGACGACATTGTAACATGAATCGCTGAACACATTTTAAACATGTGATCTATACGAAGCTATGGGGCAAAATTGGAGGATGAAGCTAAGTCCTGACATTGAAACGTAAGTGCGGTGAACTTTGTACCCATTCACAGTGCAAGGCCTCCTCTCCAGACTGCTTTGAACATGTTGATAAAAACACTGTTGAGTCACGCATTGGAAGTTTGTAGTGTTTAGACTATGTGACACTGATGACTAGTGTTTGTGAGTATTTGAATCAGTTGAACTGTTTTCCACACTCTTGTCTTTAGTGGCAGTATTTTGTTTTGGCAGTACAACATGTATTTCATGTTACAATAAATATTCAACATTGGGGGTCAATTACTGTAGATGTGTAATCTGTCTGTTAAGCAGCATTTGAGATTCATTTACTCAAAACTAACATTAAGTCAAGAAAGGTTTTTGATGGAGTATGTCAGCATCACAACCAAGATCAATTATACAGTGATTGATTGAGGGGCTCTTGTCCGGTTTTTTTGTTCGAGGGATGGATAATTAGTAGCAAAATCAAAGAATCAAGAAAGAGAGGATTTCAATCCAACGATTTGAACCTGCTTGCAACTAGAAGCTTGGAACCCAGGCTCTCTATATGAGTATGTTACAACAAAACTGTTACAGAGGTTTGTGCTCTTGAGAAAAAACACCACTAAAACAATATCGTATAAAACGGTTACTATCAAAGTGTGAAGATGCAAATTGGAACTAAACACCAAAAGGCAATCTCAATCTCACAACAAATCGCAGCGCACACTCACCTCACAACTCTTATGAAAAAACCGGATGGAAAGAACAGCTGGAACAAGAACAGCATGGCGCCTATAAGTAGAATTATTCCAAGCGGCACATCAACGGCTCCGTGCCAAGGCCAGGAAGAAGATGCCATCTAGGCTACATTCTTGAATCATGGGGTGCAGAACTTACAAATTTTTTACCATCAAATGGGGCAAAACTAAGCAAATTGAAACCATTACTCTAGTAGATGATCTGATTCAAGAATAAAGGTGTCACAAAGATCTTGATGAAACTAACACATACAACTAATGTTTTTTGCACTATTAGTTAAAGATAACTCATAACATTGCAGATGCAGCATGGAACTCCTCTTGTTCATATCTCCAATCTCCCACCACTTGGTCAAGTAAAACAGCAAATGGCAATGGTAAACATTCCCCTCACCAAAAAACAAAATCAAAAACCTGAACGCAACATGACTTGAAAGTACTTCCTTGTAAAAATTGAGCACTTGCAAACACAGTGAAGTTGGTCTTGAAAATTCAGAATGATGTAAAATTACAGGAGATGGTACCATTGTTGACAATGGCATTATTTTGATGTCACAGCTACCATTCTCAACAATGATGAAGATAATGCATCTTCACCACAAATTCCCATGAATCCACTTGCCATTGTGTGTGATCTGGAACAGTATGAGGAACTCAAAGAACATCCAACAGACTTGTCGAGACTATTGCACATTTAAAGATGTTGAAATAAGGGGAGTACACTATTAGATTCATTACTATTTGTCAGGAGATACAAAATTTCTCTTACCTGTGTGTGTGGTATGAGGCAAGCTAACTCTAAACACCCATGTATATTCTGTTTGCTTGACATTGGACATTTGCTCTGTCCTAGTCGCGAGTAGAGGCTAGAGAATTAGGGAATTTACACCTTCATGCTTTTGGTAACCCATCTTTAAGTCTCTCCCAGTAAAAACATTCACTACATGCACATCGTATTTGCGTACAACTGACCGGCTAATGACAAAGGTACTCCCAATGTTGAATTTAAGTTTGGATATGGGTGGGTCTAGTGTACAGTGCAAGGTATATGACCCTCAAAGATGGTTATGATGTCTAAATTTGAGTGCTCCTGCACAAGGCTGAGTCTGGTTGTGCTCCCCTAAGAGATATAGTGAAGCACATTTGTTACAGAGGGACCTGAAAAAAAGAAAGGTTGAAAATGTGATTGATGATTAGCACCAATTTGTGAAAGAGCCAGCATGGAAAGCTGTATCGTAGCTTGAAAGAGTTTTTGTCATATCCAAACCGTTAAATGTGTACATATAGAAGGATGGGCAAGCTCGCCCCTCAGCACATCATCGCTCGTTTGGTGCCAAAATGTAAGGAAATTGCTTGAAGACCTGAGGAGAGTAACTAAAACAATCGTAACTCCGTACATGCATCTATTTGTGGTACAAGCGCAGTTGAAATTAAGATTGGAATCATGTCCTCAATTCAGATTCAGGCTTTAATATGCACAGGGCTTAGCAAAGCTAAACGATGCTAACCCCCATAGATATTATCGGGGAAGAACAACCACCGGCAAGGGTGTACACTCAATTAGGCAGAGCATGCGGAGGAGCACAGCAACTCTTTCGCTTGCACAAGCCTATTAGTTAGGATAAACATACAAGGGCTGATCTTGCCAGTAATAGACAGACTGGTTAACCTGGGAGCGCTTTGTGTTCAAGGCATGCACTGTATCTTGTATTTTCATGTGTGGGTGTTCACATGGTTAAGTTGAGCTGCACTAAACTAAGGCCGGCACATATTAACCCATCTTGATTTCGGCCGAATTCATCTTGTAATGATCCCCATAACCCTCTTGTATGTTCTATGTCTTTGACATTCATACCCAAGTGTCATGTAATCAACATTGCAATTCATACAACTGTTGAAATTCCTGCTGAGCAGGGAGATGCTAACCCACCCTGCAACCCCCCCCTCATAATGCTGTGCACCTTCATTGTAAAACAAGCAAAAGTAAATGATAAGACTATAAGAGTTTTAAGTTGGAAATACAAGTTGGGTACAATCACCTACACAGTCACATGCAAGTTTGCAACAAGATCATTCAGCAGAGGAAAAGACAGAAGATTGCAGTGATGGAGAATTCTATCCCGCGGGGACTCTAATCGAAACCACTGAATAGTTCACCTTGTCCAATGAAAATCTGAGACAAGGCTTGTTGGATGACATTTGACTGAAGGTACAATAAGCAACAGTAACATGATCTTGACAGGGTTCGGACTCCAACATAAATCTACACTAACAAATTTCAACCATTTATCAGGCTCCCCCTCTCATGGGATCGTTTAGTGTGTGTTATCATGACCAATCGGAAGATGGGGAGGCTGTCGGTTTGTAGCATTTGTAATGGGGAATCGGGCTATTGAAAGAATTGCCCGAATGAGAAACAAACCACAATGTAGTTGGATTATCCAAACAATGCACTCTGAAAGACGCTGATAAATACTCAAGAGTGTTGTGACTATCACACATATGAAAAGTGTCAGGAAATTGAGGACACAGAGTAGGATGTTTTAAGTATAAATAGTTTCCATTCAAAGAGATTGCTTCTCTAGGATCGTCAAGGGACGGCTAGATGTACAATGACTTACAGATCATGACTGTTACTTGTGTCTGCAGATACATTCGAGGATCATGAATTTTTTTTGGACAATCGCCGTCACATTCATACTTCAACCGCAACTCGGCAGTTCAACTAGGCCAGACCACGTACATTCAACAATCGGCGTGCTCCCAATCATCCTGTGGAATCGGTGAGTAGAAGCTGCTGGAATGCAGGCCCTGAAATTCTCGGACTGCGAGCACCTATTCAGGTTCTCGCAAAAGGACCTTTGCGAGAACCTTGAACCTTTTAAGTTCTCAGCTTTTAGGTTCTCATAGGAGTTTTTCGAGAACTAACCAAAACCATTCTGAATTATATTGAAATAAATAAATGGGCGTGTACTAGTCTTAAAAAACACTAAAGGAACTCTTCCGGCATACCCATGACTAGGTTTTATTTAATACTTTTCAAATTTTTCCAAAAATTTCATGAATATTTATCGGTAGATCATATCAAGGGATACTATCGCTTTTTTTTTCAATTAAATAGCATATTGTTGCCTACTGAAAATGGTTGGAAATGACATTACTTACACATAAATCACAGGGTCTTTTAATGTTTTTAGTCTATATGCACCACCCGGATTTCACGAAAAAAACGGCGAATTTTTGGGGTCTTCACGTTTTGTTGGTCCCATCCCGATTTTCCGATTTTTGTAAAAAACACCTTTTTAATGGTTAATTTGCCAATAAAAAACACAAACTGATTCTTACATCATATTATGCAAACGTCGGGCAAAAATTGATGACTCACCAAGCTTTCAATAAGTGCAATAGAGTCCATGTATTTATAAATCCTAGTGTAGAACCCTACCGTCACCCGGATTCGTTGAACACGGACCTAATTTTCCATTGAAGCGTCATGATATGGTTGCGCTTCCGGTGCATTAACAAAATATTGGACGCATGCTATCAAGGCTATCAACGCGCGGTATATCGGTTCTTTGTTCATAATTGGGTTTATTCATGGATCATCTCTTCGGAATTAAACAATTCGGACTTCGGTAGGAATGGGAATAGATGAAATAACAACTTCATACACTGGACACTTTATTCGGGGTTCAAGAGTGGAAAACCTCTTCACTTCATCCGGTGCCGGGTTCCCCCTGCACACTGTATTCCCACGTGTCGAAAGTAAATATTCTCGTTTTATGTACATGAGTCCCGGGGGGGGGGGGTTTCTTGGTTTTGGTCCGTGTCCCCTGCTCGTCCCCAACAAGAGGGACTAGCTGGCAGCATGCGGGACTACCGCAGTGGTACAAATTCACATAATCAAGTTCTAGTCCCGCTAGGGGTATCAAATTCAGGTAAATTGTGACTGGCTCATGAAAACATGGGAAAATTCTTTAACATGTCTTAATAACCCTTCAGTGTGTAAATTTTCTTACAGTAGTACAAGTGTTATTTTCACTATAAATATGTTCTTAAAAAGGTATTTTTTATTAATTCACGTATTGAAAGCAGGTCCCGCTAGGGGTAAATTTTACTGCAAATTGGTCCCGTAGGGGAATATTTCCAGAAATGGTATATTTTAACTTAATACTGGTCCCGTTAGTGGATGCTTTCCACTGAATTGTCTGTTAGGTCACAGAACCTGGACGGCATGGGTACCAACAAACTTGAGACCCCCCCCCCCGGGAATGATTTATGCAAAGGCTCAGCCGCGCAGTGCCACTCATCGATTCAAATATTTTATTCAGAATAAGAGGGAAAAAAAAACAGGTGATAATGATGTGCTTTCTCGCCATTTCAGCCGAGAAAAATTAATAAAAGGATGTTCAACTTTGGATTTTGTGAGCAATGTTTGCAAAAACTTTTTTCGTGTTCCTGGTTGACTAGGCAGGGCAAACATTAGGAAACGCATTTTCACGATTTTTGATTAAAATCGTGCATTTTCGCGCATTTCAAAATCCGGCCGCGCATTTTGCCGTTTTAAATCGGCAAAACTCCTGTGCCTATTTTTATGTGATCCGTGTTGATTTGGCGACACACATTTTTGGCGCGAACCCTTTTGTTCTCGGCAATGTAATTTGGGGAACTTCAGGGCGACCGGTTCGGGGTTTTCGCGTCGGAATTTCCGGCTGGAAGGTTAGGTTACAGTTGCCCAAGCCTAGTTTGGTAGCACAAGGAGATCACAGAGAAACTAGAACATGCAATTGTGGACAAACTTTAATGTGGGGTTTCTGTGATCACATGAACACCTGTTCTGCCTTGTTAAATCTCTGGTAAATTTAGTCATGTGCTGCAGACACTCATCTGTAGTAAGGGTTAAGACTACTCTAGTCTACATATGAAAATCTGCTCACTAATGGGTGAAAACCCCTCTTGATCTTCACTATAAATTTAAAAACAGTGTGATAAGTCAATCTAAGCATAGTTACTGCACAATTTATTTGATAGTTGTCCGTCATTGGTTCCTTCATTATGTAAACTCCTGCCAGCCAGAGTGATTACTCTTCGTGAGTACTTGTTGCTTTCACAGACTGAGGCCGTTAAAGGGACAGACAATAAAGATGCCAAAGACAGGGGATGATTGTCTGGATCATCCTCAATGAAGCGGCACCAGAAGTGGAGAGTTACCACCTAAACCATCATAGGGGCGGATCCAGGATTGAAAAACGTCAAAATTACCGGGGGGGTGGCCCTCCCGGGATCGCGGCTCTTGCTTAATTGGCCAATTGTTCAAGAAAGTATACCAAGATGATTGGGACATCTAATGCCAACCGGTCCACCACGCACCACAAACAAGATGGCGCTGAGTCCAAAGTTCAGGAAACGGTGAAAGGTATACCAGTCAGAGGTAGTACACCCACTTCAACAGAGTACACTCATCTGATCAACAGCCAAATTGCAAGCTCAGGGGAGATGGAAAGTGATTTTAGTAGAGAGACTGGGATGCAAAGCTATTGCTAAAGCATAGAAAAGAACAGCAACAAAATAGACGGTCAATGTATGGAAAACATTTCAAAGCAAGGCCCAAAAGGTAAGTGATAAGTACAGCTACAGCTACAGGCATGCAGAAAACAAATGTACTAGAGCGAGTTCTGAAGATTTTAGGCCAAAAAAAATGGTTTGATTGTCCTCATCCGACCGACCCTAATTTTGGAAATTAAAAAAAGAAAAAACCTAAAAAATTAAAAAAAAAAACCAACCCTAATTTTGAAAAATTCCGAAAAAGTTTTTTTTTAATTTTAACTTTCTGAATGTAAAAAAGGATGATTTTAAACAGTTTTAGCATGTTCGTTGGGGTTCATAATGGTACAAAGATGCATTTTGAGTAAGAATCAACTGGATTTTAGTGTTTGATAACTTATTAATACAAAACATGTGTCCATACAGTTGCTATTGACGTTAAAAAAAAAAAACAAGTTGTTCCCAACCGATCCAACCAACCTAAAAAGTCATCTATGGACATCAAACATTTTTTTTGCCTTATAGTGCTGCAGGCAGACACCAATTTTTTTCGATAGGTGGTGACTAATTTGAACACAAGGTGACATATATCCAAATGTAGCTATGGGTCCCAGAGTCAGGAAATGCATGATGCCCAAAAATAAAAACATGTACAACAAGGCGAACTCGTATTTACGCGAGTGTAAAATATGTCCCCGCCCGAATGTCGCGATCACTAACAGCAGCTAAATGCACCCTACCCCTCCCATACACACACCCATCCCCAAAAACCCTGCAAAACCCCGACCCCCTCCCCATCACCCCGCAACACTTACCCCAACACCACGCAACACCCGCCCCCCCCATCCCCACACCCACCATACACCCAAATACCAACCCACTTCCCAACACTCTGGCAACACACCTACCCCACCCCCTCCTTAAACACCCTCAACACCCCAAATCCCCGCAACACCCCACACCCACCACGTAACATGCTTCCCCACACCCCGTAACACGTTCCCTAGCTCCTCAATACCCCGCAACATCCCACTCTCCAAACCCTCCCTAACACCAACGCCCTCCCTAACACTAACACCCCCTCCCAACACCTTCACCCCTCCCCAGCACCTCGCAACACCCCTCCCAATACCATTGCAACACCCCACCCCTCCCACACACTGCAACACAACACCCCTCGCCTAAACCCTGCCCCCCCCACCCTCCCCAACACATGCCACACCCCACCCCTCCCCAACACCCCGCAATACATAACCCCCTCCCCTATGGCATAGTAGTTCATGTAGCGAAGGAATTTTGCCTATCTGAAGTACCGTTTCAGAGAACAGAAATTACGTCATATTTAATTAGGTCATTCGCATATCCAGCCGCATAATATTATTTGTACTCCCCCAACACCCCACCCCCTCACCTGTGGCATAGTAGTCTCATGTAGCGAAGGGTTTTGCCTATCCAACGTACGGTTCAGAGATATCGCAATTAGCATATTTAATTAGCTCATTTTGCATAGTTAAGCAGCATATATACCATACTTTCAAATTGCAAAAAGATGGGCCCATGATAAGCCTTTCATGCAGCGCAGGATTTTGAGTAGCCAATGTACAGTGTCAAAAATATCAGCAATTATGCTGATTGTGCATATATAATTAGCTCATTTGCAACCAATTTGCCAAAATATGCCCAAAATCTAATCAGGTCGAACTCTTCAGCCCGCTTCTTCCACCAAGGTACATCATATACGCCTTAAAGAACTTCCAGAAAACTTGACACAGGCCTTGCAGATAATTTTCATAAATTATGCAAAATTAGACACTTTAAAATTAGCATAATTTAGCCCAAAATCTAATCAGGTCGAGAACAGATCAACCGCTTCTTTCCCCAGTAACCACTGTTGCCGTACCGAATCCAAGATTTAAAAATATTACAAACATGGGTTAAAATTTTATCACAGACGAACGAATGGACGGATGAATGGACGGACGGACAGACAGACGCTGGCGCCATTTGATAGTCCCCGTTCCAAACTCGTACGGCGGGACACTTAAGTTATGGGGGGTCAAAGGGTACCCCCTATTTTTAGTATGAAAATTGAAGAACATGCCAGTTTGATTACACTTACACCAATCTGGTGGTGGTCCCAATAATATATATTCTGACCACCCGTTTGCAAACTATAAACTTGGTTAACGACCTTTTCTTCCCAACACCACCCAACTCACCCCTACCCAACCCCCTCTCCGCCTCCACCACAGTGTTAGTTGCCGATGGGGCTGTCACGGTTTTGTGCAAAAATTCAATAAATATCATTATTCGATAAAATAATTATTTCCAAATGGAATAAGTATTTTTCCTGATGAATTTAAATTGTAAGGTTGTGACTGGCTCATTGAAAAACATGGGAAAATTAACTTTAACATGTCAGTAAAATAACCATGCAGTGTGTAAATTTTCTTACAGTAGTACAAGTGTTATTTTTCACATAAATATGTTCTTAAAAAGGTATATTTTTATTCACGTATTGAAAGCAGGTCCCGTTAGGGGTATAATTTTACTGCAAATTGGTCCCGTTAGGGGGTATATTTTCACCGAAAATGGGTATATTTTAACTGAATACTGGTCCCGTTAGGGGTATATTTCCACTGAAAATTGGTCCCGTTAGGGGTCACTTTCAGAACCCCTGGAATGAGCATGGGTACCCAACAAACCTTTGAGAACCCCCCCCCTGGGACATGATGTATGCAAAGGCCTCAGCCCGCGGCAGTGCCATCTACATCTGATTCAAATATTTTATTCAGAATAAGAAGGGAAAAATAACAGGTGATAATGATGTGCTTCTCGACATTTTTCAGCCGAGAAAAAGTAAGAAATAGGATGTCAACTTTGGAAGTTTGAGCAATGTTTTGCAAAAACTTTTTTCGTGTTCCAGGTTGACTAGCAGGGCAAACATTAGGAAACGCATTTTCACGATTTTTGACTTTAAAAATCGTGCATTTTCGCGCATTTCAAAATACCGGCCGCGCATTTTGCCGTTTTAAATCGCGCAAAACTCCGGTGCCTATTTTTATCGTTTGATCATTGTTGATTGGCACACATTTTGCGCGAACCCGTTTTGGTTCTCGCAAGTGTAATTTTGGGCGAACCTTCAGGCGAACCGGTTCGCGGGTTCGCGTCGAATTTCCGGCCCTGGAATGGTTCGGGTTACAGTTGCCCCAGAGCCTGGTGATGGTAGCACAAGGAGATCACAGAGAACCAGAACAATGCAATTGTGGACAAACATTTAATGTGGGGTTTTCTGTGACACATGAAAACCTGTTCTTGCCTTGTTAATCTCTGTAAATTTAGTCATGTGATGCAGACACTCATCTGTAGAAGGGTTAAGACTACTCTAGTCTACAGATGAAAATCTGCTCACTAATGGGTGAAAACCCCTCTTGATCTTCACTCTAAATTTAAACAGTGTGAAAGTCACTCTAAGAATAGTTAACTTGCACAATTTATTTGATAGTTGTCCTTCATTGGTTCCTTCATTATGTAACTCCTGCCAGCCAAGAGTGATACTCTTCTTTGAGTTACTTTGGCTTTCACATTATTGTGTAGTTATGGAGTATCCCCAGACTTGGGCCTTTAACAGACATACAATAAAGATGCCAAAGACCGGGGATGATTGTCTGGTATCATCCTCAATGAAGCTGCTCACCAGAAGTGGAGTTACACCGAACCATCATCAGGGGCGGATCCAGGATTTGAAAAACGTCAAAATTACCGGGGGGGGGGGGGCTGAAAGGCTGTAAATGGTCCAAAATAGCTCAAAATGGGCTGATTTTGCAGAATTACCGGGAGGCGCGCGCCCCCTCCCTGGATCCGCGCCTGCATCATTGGCCAATTGTTCAAGAAAGTATACCAAGATGATTGGGACATCTAATGCCAACCGGTCCACCACGCACCACAAACAAGATGGAGCTGAGTCCAAAGTTCAGGAAACGGTGATAGGTATACAGTCAGAGGTAGTACACCCACTTCAACAGAGTACCACTCATCTGATCAACAGGCCAAATTGCAAGCTCAGAGGCTGAAAGTGATTTTAGTAGAGGAGACTGGGATGCAAGCTATTGCTAAAGCCATAGAAAAGAACAGCAAGAAAATAGACGTCAATGTACTGAAAACATTTCAAAGCAAGGCAAAGTTAAGTGATAAGACAGCTACATCTACAGGACATGCAGAAACAAATGTACTAGAGCGAGTTCTGAAGATTTTAGGCCAAAAAAAAATTGTTTGATTGTCCTCATCCGACCGACCCCAATTTTGGGCAGCTATATAGTAGAAGACCAGCCTGTAGATCCCGTGACCAAACTCTGGAGACAAAGATTTGAAGGTGTCTTGGGGTTCCCTGATCGATGTTGAAGGTTTTTGACTTGGGCTTGCCGCTTCAATGTTCCGAAAAAAAAAAAAAAAAAAAACAAAAGAATACCAACCCTAATTTTGAAAAATTCCTAAAAAGTTTTTTTTTTTTTAATTTTAACTTTCTGAAATGTAAAAAAGATGATGTTTAAACAGTTTTTAGCATGTTAGTTGGGTTTCATAATGTACAAAGATGCATTTTTGAGTAAGAATCAACTGGATTTTTAGTGTTTGATTAACTTATTAATACAAACAAACATGTTTCCATACAGTTTGCTATTGACATTAAAAAAAAAAAGTTTTTCCAACCGACCAACCCAACTCTAAAAAGTCATCTATGGACAATCAAACAATTTTTTTTTTGGCCTTAGCTACTGGTCAACACATCGATACTGAGAAATTCATTGGTGATTATGAATGTGCGGACTACCCACCAAGTCTGACTGACAGCAATTGCAAACGTGAGTATTGGATGAAGAAAGGTAGCAAAAGTACTTGGGTCCCTCCTGTTTTGAAAGAAACAAACACCACTCCTATGGAAAGTACTCCTCAGTCTTCAAAGGTGACTGCATTTGTCATCAACGCAATGAGTTTCATTCAGAATAGACCGTTCAAAGATACTTAAACATATCGAGTGTATCAATCACGACTCCTGAGAGCAATTCTTCATGACAAACCTCTTAAATTGTTCGATTGTACACTTCACAGCAGATCGTTATGATAATCCCCACTCCCGAAATGTTACCGAACGGTTAAGGCAAGCACATGGAGTTCTTGAGAAGCTCTCTGATGTTGAGCGTCATTTGAAGAAGCCATCCGCTGGAGAGTTTAGGAATGCTGGGGCAAACAAAGCAGCTCTACAGTAATTTCTTTGCACATCTTGGATTTCGGAAGAATGTCAACAACTGCTTGGTACCACAGAGTTCAACCTTTCTGGTGGATTTGCTGATATTCTTAGGAGTGTGTGTGTTACTCGGCACGGTGAACAGGATGTTCCGGACCTCTCTAACACTCATGAGGAGGCTGATACAAGAGATATACTTCATTCCTTGTACAATATTCAGAGACAGGAAGTACAAGTTGTGATATCAGCTCAAGATACTGATACCATTGTGATATGCATCTACTATGCATCAAAGTTCCTTGAAGTTGAAATCTATGTTAGAAGGAGAGATGATTACATTCCCTGTCACACCATAGCTGCTAATCTTGGGAAACCAGACTGTGTTCTGCAACCAGTTCTCTATGCATTCTCTGGTATGGATGATGTGAGCTACTTCAGGAGGTTGGGAAGAAAACTTTCTTGAACGAAGGCTCGGAAGTTTGTTGACTGTCCAAATTTGGGTAATTTTGGTGAAGACTAGCAACATGACATTTCAGAAGACCTTGTTACAGAAGCAAGTGCTGCAGGTGGAAAGTTGGAAAATGGAGGGTCAGATTCTTCAAAAGTGTCTTGCTCAATACCACCATTTCTTGAAGAGGCTGAATCTGTCAGAATCTGTGATGTACTGTGATTGCAAAGCAAGTAAGTGCATAAGGAGATGCTCAACATGTAAAACAGCCAGTATAGCATTTTCTATATCCTGCAACTGTCAAGGGAAAATGGGCCTTTGTGGGAGGCTTGATGAAGAGGAGGAGGAAGATGACAATTTCTATTTGAATGAGGATGAAGCACTTGAAGATCAGGGTAACACAGAGGATGATGATGAGATTGATGCCATTTCAAGTGATGAGGATGAGGGCAGCTATATGGACGTGGATGAAGATGAAAATATAGATGAGTTTGAAGACAAGGATATCGAAAGTGACACTGATGCAGACGGGGAGAGTGATGTAGATGAACACGAGCAATCATGACTTTTAACTGTATGGACATTCACCATGTTAAGTATCTTAAAAATTAAAAGACCAGCAAGCTTTTGGAGAACATTATTATTCATAGGTTAAACTTAATCATCAAAAGTTCAGGCTTTAATTTTTAAACGTCTGATTTAAAGAAGAAATGGGTAGAAGTACTGCTGGAATATTATAAAAAATGAAGATAATAATATAAAGAGTTCACACATTTTAAAATTGGTAATGTCAATACTATTAAGGTTGTCTCAATCTTCTTATCAAGCTAGTAAATGGATACATTGCTGACTTAAATATTCTTAACCAATTGTCACTAAAACAATTTCTTGTTGTTTTGTTGTAGGGTGGTATAATCTGATAATGGAATCCAAAATCTGCTAAAATTATATGAAGGTTCTTTTGTCAGTTAAATTTTGGATGAAAGCTTTGGGAGCCACCTCCATGACAGAATTCCTATGAAACTGAGATTTGGGTGTACATCATTGGTTTCAACTGGAATAAAGTATAGATGAACATAAGAAACTGAAGTATTAATGAGTGCTGTCAATGTACATAACTCCAAGGGTACTTATACAATTTTATTTCACAAATTTTAAACTGTTCATGTTATAGCGGGCATTTTGCGAATCTGGAAATTTGACGGTTAGTTCTAATAGTTTCACAGGTACCTAATTTGACAAATCCACACCCCTTCCAAAAATAAGTATGTCTACAGTATTTTAACAAACATATATTTGTTTGTATGTCTTTCTTATCAATTTAAAAATTGAAGGGTTCAACAAACATCATTAAGAGGTCATTTATTTGTATTTTTATTTGTATATATTTATTTGAATTTCTTAAATTATGTAGTACATAATTTACAAAACTAAATGATATGCAATTATTGCCAAAACATCAACAATATTGTTCTGGAAACAAACTGTCATTATATGCAGTTTACAATTATACCAAAGAATATTGCAGGGTAAACTCCAAACACCTTACTTAA
This sequence comes from Ophioderma brevispina, assembly GCA_023653785.1. Taxonomy (NCBI): domain Eukaryota; kingdom Metazoa; phylum Echinodermata; class Ophiuroidea; order Amphilepidida; family Ophiodermatidae; genus Ophioderma; species Ophioderma brevispina. Next base: position 27,466 of record JAMKCH010012630.1, read on the forward strand.
GTAAACAGCATTAATGTTTATGTTACTCTTCACAGTTAAGTTAATGGAGGAAGTACAAATTTCTTGGTTTTGTATGGATACACTAGTCTTTCTCAATGTATGAATAGAGGAGTACCAGGGCGCGAATGCATGTAAGCAGAGTAAAATACTCCCATACTACAGAGACATTATACATACTTATCATGTGTAACACTTTTTGACAATAACTGCATGATCTGTAACAGTGTAAGCAAGTATAATTATCTATACAAAATTGTGTAAATTTCAGAGTTAACACGCACCCTGTTTACAAGAAAAAGATGTTAAGGTAGGATTATCGGCTACGGCTTCGTGCCCAGTTCTTGTTGAAATTGTCATGAAATGTTGGTATTGGTGAAAGAAACATGTGTGCCAAATTTTAATTTTTTCCAAAAAGGCGTTTTGGAGATATGTCACCTAATGCGTTTTCAAATTCCCATAGACTTTGTACAGGGACTGATTTTGGCAGTATAGAAAATGGGTCAAAATGGGGCAATTTTGTGAAAAACTACTCATTTTATTTCAATTATTTCTCAAGTAATCAATGAGTTATAAGGTTGGTGTTTGTTTTTATGGTTAGAGAAATATCAAACATCCATACAAATTTTTATTTTTCTGTGTGTCATCAAAACAAAGAACAGGTGCTCACAAAAACACCTTTTTTGGCCAAGTATTTCTAGAAAACATGAAGTATCCACTTCTCATAATTTTTCCTAGAAGGAACTACAACTCCCTTGGTGTTGAATAAGGTGTCATATGAAAGGAAATCAAATTTAGACAAACTCTCACATTAGATTTTGCAGATTGAGTGTTTCTTTTTGAAATAACCAGTGTTTTTAATTTTCCCTAAATTATTTTTCCCTAAAATCATTTTTCGAAAGAATAAAACACTTGATTCAAAAAAGCCAGTGCAACGTGAGATTTTAGGTATTTTGTTTATACACCTATCCCTGGAGTTTCAGCTTAAAGTCTAAAGGCACCTAACATTTAGGCTGGGAAAAATTATTTAATGAAAAAATTAGAGAATTTAAAAAAATAAATACAAACACAAACAAATTTTACTGTCTTGAAACTGCAAAAATATGTGGAGGAAAGTTCAATCCTTACCATAGTCAAGTTTGTACTAAATTGATTTAGGGGTTTTAATTTTATGGTCATTTTTCTGTAAGACCATTTTATCCGATGATCCTACCTTAAAGTTTATTGGTTATAAGTTGATGGGCATGAAAAGTAACATAGAGTTCACTGTGGTACCTACTTTTATGATCTCATAGATATTGTAATACAAAGTGTAGAAACCTAAAAAATAATCAGTTGTGTATTTGAATTGTGTATTTGAATTACATGTCAACAATTCTATTCAATACTAATTACCTATATGGATTGATTCACTTCAGTTGAATTTCAGGTGTAATCAAAATAGGAGAGGAGATACGTTATACTCTGTCCAGATATTTATTTTCTCTCAATTGCGCGTCTAAGTCACGACCGTACGCAAGCCAATTCATGCCTCAGCATAGCAACAAGTTGAAGAACAACAGCTAATTTTAGATCAATCACGGTCGCGTGTAACGATCCAAACAGGCGCGTAGTCACGCCATAGGTGAGTGCGTATACTGCAGCACACGCGTTAGCAACGGCAAAACCCCGCGAAAAGGAGAAAATAATTTCCTGGACAGAGTATACCTTCCAGCAGGTCTTGTGTGTGTTTGATGGTTGAATTAATAAGATTGTTAAATTCTGTGTCTTTTAAGCTTTCATTTGACACCAACATTGATATACTTTGAGGAAACTTGAGAAAAATGTAACTTTACCCTTGGGGTAAAGTTTAACAAGGCCTTAAAAAACATCAAATACCGAAATAAATATCATTTTTGAATTAAGGAAGATCAGAGCTTTCATTTGATACCCATATTGATTCAGAGCAGCTTGAAATTTGACCTCCTGAGGAGATCAAATGCCCTGTGGGGGCCCCTGTGTGTAAAAAAAAAAAAAAAAAAAAAGCAACGTGAGATTTTAGGTATTTTGTTTATACACCTATCCCTGGAGTTTCAGCTTAAAGTCTAAAGGCACCTAACATTTAGGCTGGGAAAAATTATTTAATGAAAAAATTAGAGAATTTAAAAAAATAAATACAAACACAAACAAATTTTACTGTCTTGAAACTGCAAAAATATGTGGAGGAAAGTTCAATCCTTACCATAGTCAAGTTTGTACTAAATTGATTTAGGGGTTTTAATTTTATGGTCATTTTTCTGTAAGACCATTTTATCCGATGATCCTACCTTAAAGTTTATTGGTTATAAGTTGATGGGCATGAAAAGTAACATAGAGTTCACTGTGGTACCTACTTTTATGATCTCATAGATATTGTAATACAAAGTGTAGAAACTTAAAAAATAATCAGTTGTGTATTTGAATTGTGTATTTGAATTACATGTCAACAATTCTATTCAATACTAATTACCTATATGGATTGATTCAGGTGTAATCAAAATAGGAGAGGAGATACGTTACCTTCCAGCAGGTCTCACTATGAGCTAGTAAAATCTCAATTCCCTTGGCACAGTTCAGTAGCTTTCATTCACCAATGTATTTAGAAAATACACTCCCTGGTTTTTGGGTATGATATATGATACCCAGATTACACGAGGTCAGTTGAAGTCAATGTATGTACAAGTACAACCCACTGAACTGTGTCCTTTGGTGGATGAACATATTGTAACTCATAGTGTCTTGTGTGTGTTTGATGGTTGAATTAATAAGATTGTTAAATTCTGTGTCTTTTAAGCTTTCATTTGACACCAACATTGATATACTTTGAGGAAACTTGAGAAAAATGTAACTTTACCCTTGGGGTAAAGTTTAACAAGGCCTTAAAAAACATCAAATACCGAAATAAATATCATTTTTGAATTAAGGAAGATCAGAGCTTTCATTTGATACCCATATTGATTCAGAGCAGCTTGAAATTTGACCTCCTGAGGAGATCAAATGCCCTGTGGGGGCCCCTGTGTGTAAAAAAAAAAAAAAAAAAAAAGCAACGTGAGATTTTAGGTATTTTGTTTATACACCTATCCCTGGAGTTTCAGCTTAAAGTCTAAAGGCACCTAACATTTAGGCTGGGAAAAATTATTTAATGAAAAAATTAGAGAATTTAAAAAAATAAATACAAACACAAACAAATTTTACTGTCTTGAAACTGCAAAAATATGTGGAGGAAAGTTCAATCCTTACCATAGTCAAGTTTGTACTAAATTGATTTAGGGGTTTTAATTTTATGGTCATTTTTCTGTAAGACCATTTTATCCGATGATCCTACCTTAAAGTTTATTGGTTATAAGTTGATGGGCATGAAAAGTAACATAGAGTTCACTGTGGTACCTACTTTTATGATCTCATAGATATTGTAATACAAAGTGTAGAAACTTAAAAAATAATCAGTTGTGTATTTGAATTGTGTATTTGAATTACATGTCAACAATTCTATTCAATACTAATTACCTATATGGATTGATTCAGGTGTAATCAAAATAGGAGAGGAGATACGTTACCTTCCAGCAGGTCTCACTATGAGCTAGTAAAATCTCAATTCCCTTGGCACAGTTCAGTAGCTTTCATTCACCAATGTATTTAGAAAATACACTCCCTGGTTTTTGGGTATGATATATGATACCCAGATTACACGAGGTCAGTTGAAGTCAATGTATGTACAAGTACAACCCACTGAACTGTGTCCTTTGGTGGATGAACATATTGTAACTCATAGTGTCTTGTGTGTGTTTGATGGTTGAATTAATAAGATTGTTAAATTCTGTGTCTTTTAAGCTTTCATTTGACACCAACATTGATATACTTTGAGGAAACTTGAGAAAAATGTAACTTTACCCTTGGGGTAAAGTTTAACAAGGCCTTAAAAAACATCAAATACCGAAATAAATATCATTTTTGAATTAAGGAAGATCAGAGCTTTCATTTGATACCCATATTGATTCAGAGCAGCTTGAAATTTGACCTCCTGAGGAGATCAAATGCCCTGTGGGGGCCCCTGTGTGTACTTTTTATCTTGTACTGGGATTCTTTCTACATATGAGAGACAAAAATAGCAAGCGGAGCCATGTCATGTCCCACGTGCTCCCGGGTTGATTTATAAAATTCTCTCACATTATTGCCAAAATTGTCAATCAATTATGCTCAAAAAGGGGTACAGTCTGACAACAGTAAAATTAAGACGACTTATAAACAATCATGCAAGCTCTTCATGAAAATGCTCAATTTGGGAATGTTTTTAAAAAAAAGACCAAGCATTTACTAATGAATTTCAAAAATACCAAAGAAAAATAATGCACAGCTCTTCTAAAGGGTTTCAGGTAGAAGTTGCAGAAACAAAGATCTTGTTTCTTGGCCTAACTACTGAAGTGATTGCAAAATAGTTTAACTTTCCATCATCTCCCTTGTGAGCTCTTAAAGGTGCAACGAGAGATTTCAAGGCATCCATATTTTCTGTGATATGTAGTGATTTCATATAGATTAGACACTCAACAGATCCCCTACCTTTTATTTGGCTACAGAAATAACATAAAATGAAAACAAAAGGTGATTTGTATATATGCTTATATTTCAATAGAAAACATAGGCTGAATTTCCTATTTGCTCCTATAGGAAATTAGATATTTCACAATTTTTGTACCAAAGAAACAAGTTCTCAGCTTAATCCTCTTAGATCGGGATATTTTTGATATAAAGCTTTGCACCAGTGCAAAAATCAGAATTTTCACATTTTTTTGGGACACTTGTTATTTGAAATCCCTCGTTGCACCTTTAATATACATTATGCTACCTTCCAAATGGAATAGTATTGCTACAGGGCTTGAAGGGAGCTGTTGAAACTGGCTGTGATCTCATCCTCCTCCATCTATCTTGTTTCTTCCTCTGCTCTACACTCTCTTCCCAATCTTGGTAAGCCTGCAAACTCTCGGCCTCCTGCTGTCTCCTTGCTTCTTCTTCTCTCAGCTGCTTCTCTTGTTCCTTTCTTTTCTTTGCTTTTACCTTTTCTGTAATGTAGTCATCTTTGTCAGATTTCCTGAAGCAAATAGAGTGATAGAGGATTGTAAAATTCAGGGCCAGATTTTCTTTATTTTCAGATATTATGGTATTTTCAACATTGTAAATGAAAAAATCTGAAATAAAAAAATGGGAGTCACCCACTTAGGTTTTGAGGTATGACGTGTACAAAAATCACATTTTCCGGAAAAGTTTGTACAGTCCTATGGGAAAATGAGAAGACGTTATTGTGGGTTTCCATTGGACTGACCTTATGACCTTGAAATTAGGTCAATGGTTATTATCCTACAAACTTGATGTAAACCTGTTATTTTATGATTGTAACATCTGCAGTACTTGACATATCATGCAGCAGGGTAGAACTGTGAAAATTTACCATTTGACCTTGAAATTAAGTCAAAAGTTTATTCTACTGAAATCTTCCTGGATGTGGCCTTCCAGGAAGGTCAGCTATCAACCAAGTTTCATGATCCTAGCACCTATGGCCAGAGATGGCAGTGAGTGTTACCCCAAAAAACCTGAAAAAGCACCTAAATTTGGGTAAAAATGACCCAAAACAGGCTGAAAATATATAAAACTGTGGAAATTTGGGAGTAAAACAAATCTGAATTCAGATCTCTGTATGGCTCTCTTGCACAATATTGACAAGCAAGACAATCTGTGCACAGATGGATGCACAAACAAATACACACATACACAGACATGATCATGACAATTACTCCTGGCCATTGTACTGAGGGATAAAAATGAAAAGAGAATATCTGTTGCTCAAACAAACCACTCCATTGACTGGGATTCATCCAGAGTCATTGATAGAGAATCAACCACCCGATGACTCAAAGAGGCTATTTGGATCCACAGAAAAAGAAAAGAAACTCAACAAAGATGAGGGGGCTTACAAACTTCACCATATTTATGATCAACTCATCACGCCCTTAACGGCGGATGCTTCAAGAGCTAAGCAGACATCTGTGATGA